>JABTTQ020002731.1:0-199743 GCA_016081115.2 Rehmannia glutinosa | reverse complement strand
TTACGTATTGCTCATTGTTTATCCTCACCCAAACAATTCTATTCTTTATCGGATCCACGGAGGATGAAAATGGTGGCCTCAACACTAGACGAAACCAGAAAATACAGACTTCGGGAGGATGATTATTCATTCGCAAGACTATAGCACTTACAGAATTAGTCGGGTTGTCGCTGCTATCCATAGTCATCTGTTGTTTAGATCGATATACGCTTGAACTTATTCAGCTTTTATCGCAGCTTTAAAATCGTTAAGCATGTATTTATTTCGGGATCATATATTAATATATTCCGAGCTTTAGCATTTCTCACACTAAACACTAATCAAACTCGAAGAAATCGATATTTATATATACATTTTACGATTTTTTAATTAATGGAGTTAATTCAAGTTTAATAATTTCACATTTTATCGAACTAAAACGCGATTGCAATGCATTTGTTTATATCAAAAATCAGAGTAAACAAATGACTAACTTCAGATTAGTATCGAACTTTCTTGTCAACTTCTGCACTTCATGCTTGACTGCCGTTTTCCTGGAGACTAAATGGCGAATGCACCTATCATCACACACATATCAAAGGTGGTTGACCCAGTCGATAGACTAGAACAATTTCAATGTCGCGTTACGTAAGCCAAACTTCAAAGTTTACAAAGGAATCGAGATGACGGTGTTATGTCAGGACTTTCGAAGTTTCTAAATTTACAACTTGGAAGAGTGAAGACTGATTTGTCTGTAGCTCCTTGGCTTATTGATTGCTATTTAATATTTATTCTCAAATCCAGGGAAGAAAAATAGTTCGATACTCCTTTTAATAATTTTACATCACACAATTGTCGACACGATGTTTTTAGCTCAAACACAACATACAATAATCAAAATTTAAATATAATGCAAGTCACCATCGCACACACACGGAAAATAGCGTTAAATTAATTTTTAGAGTCTATTAGGTCATTAACTAATAAAACATATGATTTTTTATTTTTTTATATTTGATATGGGTTGAACACGATTCAATAAATGTTAATAATGAATAGTCATTTACTCATTTACCAATAAATTACCAATATAAAATGAATAATTATCAATATTTAAAAGTTATCAACCTCGCGCTATCGCCGATCGGGTCACTGCAACACCCGATGACAGCATCATTTGTCCAGTCAGACGGCCAATCGTACAGGTTTTAAATTGTTAACCCTATTGAAATTACAACGCAACACTTATAACATTATTAGTTGTTGTTACTCAACTATCTTTTATTTTTCATATGAATGAATTAATTATCCTGTGAGTTGTGAGGGAGTAAGATAGAATTCGAACATTACTGTTTGCCGAGCATTACTTTGACTACATCTCAATCTCTTTACCCAAGTGTTGTCTTTAATGCTCATAATATTATTGTTTTTGCCAAGTATGATATAAAAAGGTATATGAAAATCATTTCTACGTATTTCAATCATATCCGAATCACATAAAAATAGGTGTTGTTTATTTTGTCAAAGTGAAACACGAGATGACTAATAAAATATCGAAGCAAATCTTCATGTAGACTGGCTCACTGAGCCTAATATCCGTGAGACGGACTTCTAGGCCTCCGCTCTTTGAGAACATGAACTATGAAATAAATTAAAAATAAAAACATGAACCATGAAAATAAATTTAAAAATAAAAAACACGAATCCACAAGCAGAATAAACCCGAAAAACAAAATAAACGCAAAAATAAAAATAAACCCTAAAAAACTAAAAATCCTAAAACCCAAATCAATTAAAAATAAACTCAAGAAACAAAATAAACTCCCAAGAAAATAAAATCTGAAAAAAACCTTTAAAACTTAAGTAAGCGACTCCGCCTAATTGATCTAAACCGCGAGACTGCCTCACGCAAAGCTTTTTTTGCCAAAATATATGATACGGTGGGAGTACAAGCTAATTTCCTCTATCATTAAAACTGTATATATTTGAATGATCGTATGAAATATATTTTAGTACACCTTTTTTTTTTTTTTTTAATCAAAACCCACCTTACTCCTCAGAAGTGTTTTGCATGTATTTCTTTTAATTTTTAATGGAGATGAGAAAATATGAGTGTATCGCTGGGGTAGCATTCACCAATCACCAGTAATTTAACTTGATTATTTGAAGAAACTATTTCAGGCCTTGGGGCAGATTTTCTGAAACTATGCAAGCCCACTTTTGAAGTTCAGGTCAGAAAGCCAATATCAAGTTTGATTACACCGTGAAGTTCATAGTCTGTAAGAGGAGCTAAGCCCACGCGTTTCTTGGGTTTTTGAGATGATCATCAAGCAAGATCTAGTTAAAAGTAATACTCATAGTTCATAGTCATACACCATAATACACGTCCATTTCTGTTGAACCAGCTTGATAGCATTGAGTTAGGTTGGTCCATAAAAGAGGGGCTACGCCCACGCTTTTTTTAGGCTCTTGAGATGACCACGAATTTATAGCCCACTTCTGAATTATTTATTTTAATAAAATATAGAAAATGAAAAAGAGGACATAATTGTGTATGTATAAGGAACAAATTTCATGTTTGGGGCTACACACTTCCTGATCTCCACTACACTGATAATAGACACGCCAATAAAATAATCTTGAAAGTTGATTTTTTAGATATAATTGCACGTGTCAAATATCTAATTGAGTGAACAAAATAGGAAATGGAATAGAAAATATAATTTCGCTGTCCTTCGGCCTGGGTGTTTCAAAAAATTCAAACCAAATAAACGTCATGATGTATAATAAATATCATCAAGTGTTATACACATAATATTAATCGAGGTATATTTGAAACATCATATAAACCAAGTATGCTGAATGAAGTGTGGAACCTGTGCCTAACATTCATTTTTCTTTTATATATATATATATATATATATAACCACAGAATGCAATTAATATCTTTAATCTATACCGTTTAAGTATTTCTGATTATGGTTTATTAATTACTTGGAAACTGATGGATGGTTAATGAAACTCTGGCCCAAGTGAATACGTCCTCACTAGTATTAACTGCCTTTTCTATTTTACTTTAATAAGATATTGATTAGACACAAGAGATTGAAGTGATTTTTGTGAAACTTTGATTGGCCTAGACTATATTTAATTATTTCTTTTCTTTTATGGATGAAGACGCAAAATCGGCTGATCTCATAGATTATTTAATACAATACATAAAAAGAAAACCGGATAAAGACTTAGGTATTACTACAAAGGATTTCCTGTGGCAAAGAAATCTTCTAAAAGTTTAAATATATTGGGATTGTAGGCTATCCAAAGGCGATCCAAAAAAGCGGTTGAGGGTTCGTCAATCGAAAATTATATTATGATAGCAAAGTCATCAATGCGTGCATAACATCCAAAGGCCATTTTGATATTGTAATAATGAGTATCGATATTGCCGATACAAATATATAATATATTTTTAACATTATTATCTTATAAAATAATATTTGATCAACCTGTTAGTCGCTTCTCCTGGCAGCATTTGAAGCCTCGTTCCACCGTGAGCAAAACAATTTTAAGAAATGGGAAGATATTATATGGTTATATCGCATACACACCGCATTATTTAAAATCAAATAATAAACTAATATCATATACTTATAATAAAAATCAATTATCTTGTAAATTATAAATATTTTATTAATACTTGTTCCCTATTTTTATAAATTATATTTATCAAAAGTATTTATAAAATTGAAAGGAAAAAGAAAAATCCTGGGAGAACGAGTGTACAAATTAAATTTGGCACTGCCTGTTGGTGACAAATGTGAATCTTATATTAAACATCATTTTTTCTATTTCTATTTATATTTGGGGATTTAATTAAATTTAGTTCTAATTTAAATAGTAATTGATTTTAATATATATTTGTCAATAATTAAAGATCGACAATTAATGTAATTGTGTGTTCAAATTTAAAGAAAACTCCATCACTATAGCACTCCAAAATTTCAACCTTTCAATGAAGACACAATTTTACATTTTTCACTGGCCTCAAATTCCGTGTTCTCACTTCAAGATTCAAAATTAACATTTCAATCTCAGTCTACTTATTTTTCAACGCGCTCAGTCGCTTTCACTTGTGCTTTTAAAATTCTAACAAAGATAAATATCAGCGTAACTTATTGAATACCCATAAATAATATTCTTCCTCTTTCATTTTTTTTCGCTTCCTTTTTTTCCTCTTACTTCATTGTATCACACTTTATTTAACGTGCGTATACCGAGATCTCAGACATTTAAAATGCAATGGTTAACAAGATGAAAAAAATAGTAAAGATTATTTACATTAAAAATAAGATATCCAAATTATGAATGGAAAAGTAGTAAAATATTTTTTCTTAAGCATTAAAAACAATAAAGATACCCCACCATGATTAAATTTGAAGTTCAAAACAAGCACGACAGAAAAAGTTGATGATTTAAAAAATGAAAGAGAAAGAAAAATATTTTTATTACCAAGGATGCAGATTTACATTAAATTTATTTTTATTAAATTTTTAAAACTCTATGAGAATCAAAATTTTATGAGTACCAACTTGGTAAAAAAAAAATAAAACCCTGGTCTTGATTTTGAGAGCTGTTAATTTTGGTCTTGGTTAGAGGCTCCAAAATTTAAGTGAGGACCCAATTTGAGAGAAAAATAAAAATTGGACTCGACGGAGAATGCTTGAAAATTTTGGTCTTGAAGTGATATATTTTCTTAAATTTGGACCTTATTATGAAATTCTCCCATTTCAAATTCTTATAGATCAAGATTTGTTTTAATAAATTATCTTTTTGATAATTATCACAATTTGTGATTAAAGAGATAATGTAAATCTTGAAAAAACCAATCAAATCAAAGTTCACCATATGAGTTATCCAAAGATCACTCTCCTACAAGACGGGGGAGGAAATTTCTCAAGTCAAGAAGAAATTCAAGGAGATCCACTTGTTCAATGCGTTTCCTGTCGTTCTCATCACGGTCCACTCAAATCACGGTGTTTGATCTTAATAAGCTTTCAAGCCTCGAGCTAACGTTATTGGTCAAATCCATCTTGGAGGAAGATCGAAGAGTCAAACCTAATTGCGAAGGCCCCAAGCTTTAAAGTCAAATATTATTGAATACTCCGCTTGATTTGGGATTGCTCTTTCTGCTCCTTCTCGAATTAACGTTATTTAATTCAAGCTCAAGTTCGAGAAGATCAAGGCGAAGAGTTCATCTCCAAATTCCCCAATTTCCAGATATTATATTTTTGAAGAATAAATTAGAGGATTTGTAGAGATTGTAAACTTGATGTTTTTTTTATATAATGCTTTTTCCTCGCTTGTTAATTCGCATATAATAAAAATTTGTGTTAACACGTATTTATAATTTTAGAAGATAACCTTATCTTTCTTTTTTTTTTTATGTCCATGACATTAATTATGGATTGTAGGAATGATAATGCTAAAAATCAAAGCAAAAACTTCAATCATTGGAATCTACATATGATAAGGCAAGTTTAAAATGATTTAAGCGCATACCAAGAATAGCAACCCCAATCTCCCATCAGCAGAGAGCATGGAAAGATGAGAAAGAGATAATCCAGTTTTCAATTAGCCCAGTCCACAAATAGACAAACTTAGGAACCGCATACGCCTAAAACCCACCCTCTTTTCTCTCTCTGCCCACTTTCTATTTTTTAAGATATCCCCTGTTTTTTTGCCGCCCTCTTCTGAAATTCTTGACACCAAATTCAATGGCCATAAATAAACCAGCTGCGTTTTCATTGATGCCCCTTGTTTTCCACTGCACATTCCTGAATCGATGAATGGTCTCTTTATCCCACATATAGGTGTTATTATAGTTGTCAAAATGAGCCTTACCGATCGCCCTGGTAACTTCGGTCAAAGGTGATTTTATTATCCCAAAGCTCGAAACCTGTTCAGCCTCGGTTGATCCGGCTATTTCATATGTATTTTCATATCTTGAGCTGAGTTGACTAAGAAGTAGCGCCGACTGAATCTTGGCCCGTCCTAGCCTCGGGTTTTGGCCCAAAGAGGCATGCACCAGCCCGCCCATTTTGTCGTATGAACCCATTATAAAATTAAGGCTTAATTACAAAAAAGTGTTGAGGTTTGGGGTAATTAAAATAAAAATCCAACTAAATTTTAAATTTATAATGTGTACCTTGAGGTTTGATATGGACTAACATTTTATCCTAAATCGTTAATTGATTTATTGTACTTGCTAACGCCAAAAAATTGACCTGAATATCTAAAAATGACTATGAATATTGTTCACATTTTCCACAAATTAAATGACATCAAAAACTTTTTCCAAGAATTTTACCATATCCCTTTGATTACGAAAAAGAAACAATTTTCACCATCTAGTTTATGATAACCATACAAAAATGTCCAAAATTATAGGTATTTTTGTCCTTTTTTTCTCTTTAGTTTTTTCTTTTTCTTATTTAGAATTGCACAAGATTATTAATTTTACACAAATTTCGTTAGTTTTATCGCGTTAGTTTCAAACTTCAATGCTACTTATTGTTATTTTAAAACTTAGTTCCATTTCTCAAATCTCATGGTATTTTTTAATTAACCCTAAAAAATAATTAAGAAGGCTCACCTATCTTAGCACGTATGAAAACCCTCTAAATAAAATTTACCTCAACCAAGTGGCCTCCCAGATCGATAAAGTTCGGATTAGTAAACAAACCCGAATATTTAAGCTATCAGAAAACAAAATAAAAAAAGTCCTCAAACACTTCTTATTTATAGACATTATTATTAGACTAGGGTGTGTACTTCCTCTGACCCATTTGAGATTCATAAATTTCCGTAACCGCCTCAAGTTCTAGATTTTAAAATCAATCTCCGTAATCAACTGTGAGAAATGCCAGACAAACTGCATCAAAATTGCACGTTCGCACGGGATTCGCTTTAACGGGACGGTTCGACGGTACGACATTATTGGGGACGGAAACGGGAGATTAATCAAAAGTAAAACACACAAAATAAGAAAAAAATAAAAAATTAATGTAAAATCACCAAATAATTATAGTTCATTCCTTTTTTAAAGGCAATCTCAAAAATAAAATACTACAACCATAAAGTATGATAAAATCTCAAAATAAATTACAACTATAAAGTCACACCAACACTTAGAAAGTGCTCTCAACCAAAGCATTTTCTTAATATATTAATCTTTAATCGGCTTGTTGGACAAGTATTTTATTTTGAGATTGATCTAATTTTTTTATATTCTAAATATTTGATTACTGTAAATCTTATTCTCGCCAATACCAAAATAAAATTAACCATTGAATAATTTATGTTTTAAAATTTTGTAAATCAAAAGCTTATGGTTTTTTAATTTACTTCGCTTAATCATTGATGTGTAATTATTGTATTTCTGGGATGTACAAACTTTTATAAGTATAACATATAAGTATCGACACAAGAAATTTAATATACATGTTGATGTTATGTTTATTAAAACGTAGCAAATAATGAGAATAATTAATCTCCTTAATTATTTTCATTAATTCTCCTATAAAGAACTCAATTTTCTAAACCATGGTCAAATTATATTTGTTGCTTTCCACGAGTCACGATCGTATAGCAGTTTGGACATATTAGTTTGTGACGATGGCAAAATAAAATCAAACAAAGCTAATAACGCTGCAGATAGTAAAGATTCCAAAATTTATAATTTTGAAATGTACGTAGTTAACTTGATTTGTTAGAAGTTGTATTTTACATTTTATATTCACAAGTAGCGTGAAATTCTTATATGCATGCAATACCTTGATGAAACACGCCCCATGCATCTTGACGGACAAAAGGCTAGTTAAATGATATAAATTTAGAAAACTTAATTTAATAATTAATTAATCATATCGTATAATTTTATAGCAATTAAATATGGGGTGTCATAATATCAAAAATAAATAAGATAAAAATAATATATATGTATATATTAAAAAATTTAAAAATCGGTTCTATCTTCCTGATCTCTTGCCTGGTACTTTTAACGCACGGCTCGGGTATTTTATTTTGACGGATATTTTGGGGGTCTTCCAACCGCACTAAAATTTTTCGGACGTTCGGTTCGGAGAAAGTCAAAAGTCAATTTGATATTTTCTGCCTGGATATTTTCTGCCTGAGGATATCGGTTCCAACGACCTCCCAGCCTCCGCATGACACTCTCTAATTGATGGACACCATTGACATTCTTTAGAGACTTTTGAGTTTGTTGCTCTCTGTTTTTTTATGGAACCAACTTGAGGTTTCTTCATAACAATCTCGTGCCCTTAACGAAATTAGTTTTGGAGATAGTAGCCACTATTCTAGGTTAAAATTTTTAGTATTCAAGAAATTTGGTATTCGAGAATAATCATTCTTGAGAAGGGTTAATCTACAGATTTCTTTTAGGTTCTGCTAAGAAGAAAGTAGTGTTAATGGAGATGGCCATTTTGGAGTGTGTATTGGTTGTAGTTGAGCAGGCAATTTTGATGCAGTGTTTTGTTTGGGTGGTCTTCTCATATCAGTTGTCATAGCTCAACAGTACTACCCTTGTGCCTCCGCCGACGAAGAATTACACTGCCGACTCCCGCCATGCGCCGCCTTCCGACCTTGCACGGCTCTCCCCGTTCGCCACCGCCGCCCCATCCAGAGTTATTAAAGAGTGGATTTATTCACGATCATGAACCTCAATGCTTTGATTAAAACGTAACTAGTGTTGAGAAATTTCTTTTTTTTCCCTTCATCTTCAACTTTATTTTTCCTTTTTCTGTAGATTTGTAGTACTTAATTTATCTGTTTTTTTTTTCATTTTCTTCTTCATTAATTATGATGATGATATGGTAATAAAATTTCTTGATAGTTGTGTAAAGCAGGCAAAAGAAAGAACTGTCATCAGTGTGCAGACTGCGTGTGGGGAAAAAAGGAAGGGATAATTACAAAACTACTCCTGAGGTTTGGATAATTACCAAAACTCTAGTGAATTTTTCCTATTGAGGTTTAAATGTGTCCTACCTTTTACCCAAATCATTAATTAATTTGATGGAATTTGCTGAAGTTGTTAAATATCTTACCACTAAACAAGTAGCCCAACATCTCGTTGGGATTTGAAATAGGGGAATATGACCAAATAATTATAAAATATTTGATGGTGTAGACAAATACTGCCAATTCAACTAACAGTTGGAAAAATATAAAATAGAAGCAAAACCTTAAGGAATTTTTATAATTTTCTAAAGTTTGTTATAATAAGAGCGTTTAGTCATGCCCCCACCCCAATTTTTTTTTAAAAACTCAATCAATTTATGTATATTTTATTTTAAAATATTAAATTTTAGTATTCAAACATTTATTTTTATATATTTAGTTATCCTCCAAAATATATAACCAAAGCTCCTTCCATAGTTATAATAACACTAAATCAAGCGTAGTTTTTGTAATTATCCCAAACTCATTCTATTGTATATATCTTTTGTAAAGTAAAGCTCCAAAGAATTATTACGACTAGGTATCCGATCAATGCAATTAATTAATGAAATAGAATGATTTGGATTTGGGTGATGATTTAAAATATGACTTTATTTAAGATTAATTTGAAATTCACTGAAAGATAGCCCAAAATACGAGTTCATGGATTTGAAATTTAGTGTATCATGACATTATCTAAATAACATGGAATTGAAAATTTAACTTCAAATCTTTATTTGTATCCAAACGCAAACGAAAATTAGTTAAGAAAAAACTCGAGTAAGATTTGATAAAAATAAAAACAAAAAGACCTATCTGATTTTGGAGTTTAAAGTAAACGGTTTTGGCCATCCATTGAGGGGGACAATAGTTAGTGCACTTTTTGGCATATTTCTTAATAGAGATAAGATAGAATTATTTATTGGGTGGAGGAAGTATTATATAAGGTTCTTCTTTTCGTTTGTCTGATCACATCTTCTACACTATAATAATATTTCATGGGTTTTATTATATACGTGATGATATTATTTTGGAATAGAAAATCACATGATCTGCTTTTTTTTGGGCCCCCAAAATCTTCTATAGTTCTATTATAATTCTATTTCATCTTTATGAATGTTGATGGCACAAGTATAAAATAATTTGCACACTCAACATTTACCCAGTGCATTTATCCAGTGTATTGGAACACTTGTTGAAATTGACAATGAATAGGAGATCCATCATGCTTTTTTTAGTGCCATTCCTTGCAAGATTATGAGAAACTTTTATATGGATGAAGTTAAAACTCAAAAATACCTAATAATGCATATTATACCTTGGTAAAGTAGAATAATAAACCATTTACAAAGAGATTATAGAAGAAGCAGAAGCTTTATTGATGTGTCAAAAACTAATACATAAGTTGGGAGTCAATGTATTTATAGACTGAGATCTCCCTACCAAACTTGTAACAGAATAACTGTCATAACTAATTTCTAACCAAATTCATAACTAACTGTAGAAGCTTCTAAATGATTCTTAATATCTCTAACATGATCCTTTGCAAACATAACTGAGCTTTGCTGTAAGCACAACTTATGACATGAGGATTGAAACCTGCCAATTGAGAGGGGCTTTGTAAGAACATCTGCAATCTGATCTTCTGAGGGAACAAACCTAATTTCCAAGACCTTTGTTGAACTTTTCTCGAATATAATGAATGTCAATCTCTATATGCTTAGTGCGCTAATGGAACATAGGGTTGGAGGCAAGGAAATTGCTCCAGCATTATCACACAAAATACAGGTGGCTGAGGTAAAATAAACACCAAGTTCTGGAAAGAGACTGGATCCATGTAAGTTCAGTTGTGGTTAATGTAAGTGAAGGATACTCTGATTCACTGCTACTCCAGGCAATCACAGATTGTTTTCTAGAACTCCAGGCAATGATGTTTGGCCCAAGAAATATACAATAGCCACTAGTAGATTTCCAATCATCAATGCAGCTGGCCAAATCTGCATCAGCAAATCCCTCCAAATGCAACCTAGAAGCAGGCTTAAATGTAATCCCAAGCTCCATGGTACCACTGAGATATCTGAGCACCCTCTTGCAGGCTTTCCAGTGATTGGTTGTGGGTGCATGGAAGAATTGACTTAAGTTGTTAACTGAGAATGAGATGTCAAGTCGAGTCATAGACAGATACTGAAGGGCTCCAACTGTGCTTCTATACAACTGAGGCTGCTCAAATGATGTGATGTCATGTAGAGATAACTTGACACTAGGGATACAAGGAGTGGGGCAAGGTTTACAGTGATCCATGTCTGACTTATGTAAGAGGTCCCTTATGTACTTACTCTAATTCAAAATATATCCACCATCAGAGGTTCTGTGAACTCAATGCCCAGAAAATAGCTCACAAAACCAAGGTCTTTGAGTGAGAAGTTTTTGTCAAGATACTGAATAAACTGCAGGATGGATGGCTTATCATCACCTGTGACTAGTATATCATCAACATAGATGAGAACAACAAGAAGTTTACCATGGTCATTCATGAAGAGAGAAGAGTCTGATAGAGAGTTACAAAAATCTCAACTTCAAGAGACACCCCTTAAGAGTATCATACCATGCCTTGGAGGCTTGTTTAAGCCCATACAATTATACAAAGCATTCACCAATTTGCAGACATAATAAGGATGATTAGAGTCAACATAGCCCTCAGGTTGACCATATAAACATGTTATTTCAAATCACCATTAAGAAACGCATTGTTGACATCCACTTGATGAATGTGCCACCCTTGGTAACAGACAAAGAGAACATAGTCCTAATAGTAAGAGGTTTGATGACAGGACTGAATGTGTCAAAAATCAATACCAGGAGTTTGTTAAAAGCCTATAGCCACAAGTCTAGCCTTTAAACGATCAACCTCCGCCAGCAGCACAACGTTGACTTGAACAACCATTTTTTGTAAATAAAATTCATCTTCTCAGTGTAAGGGAGAGATCCCAAGTGTGATTTTTCGCAAGGCATTGAATTTCTGATCCATTGTGAGTTTCCACTCAGGGATTGACAAAGTTTGTTGCACAGAGACAAGCCAGAGAGGATGGGATAGATAGTGCTAGAAAAACTTTAGGCTTGAATAGAACATGTTTGATCCGATAATCATGTGATGAGGGAAGAGACGGAGCTGAGATATGAACAGGGAAAAGGGCTGGACTAGGAACATGGGAAGGAATGGTCTGTGGAATGAGAGTATCCACTGAAGGAGAAGATACATTGGGGAGCATAGGAATGAAGAGAGTTTTCTCCATGAATAGAAGATGTGGGTGAGTGAGATGTGACAGGAAGAACATGTAGGAAGAGGCTATGAGAGGGGTTGACTGAGTGATGTTGGAGTTGGATGACTGAAACATGGGTGTGTATAAGGAAAATCTTGTACATTAAGGAGGACAGTTCTGCAATGAACACTTGCCATTGGAGTTTAAACACCTATAACCGTGACATGGGGGCTATAACCAAGGAAAACACATTTTTTGTGGATATATATTGTAGTTTTGAGGTGTTATATGGGCGGATGTAAGGATAGCACACATCCAAAGGTTTTAAGAAACCATAGTCAGGATTTTCTGAAATAGGACTTGAAATGAGATTGGTGACTGAGAGTGGGAGAAAGGTAACCTGTTAATGAGAAAAGTGGCAGTGGGAAAAGGCTTCCCACCAATATTTTGAAGGTAAGGAAATTGTGACTAGAAGAGATAGTCCAGCTTCAACAATATGTTGATGCTTTCTTTCAGCAGTGCCATTTTGTTGATCGTGAGAGCAAGGATGACGAAATAGAATACCAAGAGAGTCAAGAACAAGTTTTAAGCTGTGAAATCTCTCTCCCAATCAGACTTTAGATTTAATTTTAGTACCAAATTGCCTTTCAATCATGGTATTCAAGTTAATGAAGGTGGAATGGACCTCAGAATTTTTATGAAGAGGATAGATCCAAGTGTATTTAGAGTGAGCATATATAAAATGAATGTAATAACGAAACCATCCCTAGATTGAGTAGTAGCAAGCCCCAAATATCAGAGTGGATAAGTTCAAAAGAGTAGTAGGTGAATGAGTGAGGGAGGGAAATGCAGCTGATGTAACTTCCTTAAATTTACAAGTTTCACAAAAAGCAAGTTTGTTAAGAGTACATGGTACATTGACAAGTTTAAGAACCTGATTCAACAGATTATTACAAGGATGACCAAGACGATTATGCCATACATTGATAGGGCTTTTACAGACTCTGAAAGATTACAAGAAACTGGAACAGAAGCAAGTGTGATTGTCTGAAAAATGGGAAGCAAGAGTGGTGATTGGCTTGTGATGTGGATGAGAGAGGACAAGCTGGTAGAGATCATCCTTGAGCTCCTTTCAGAAGAATTTGTTGAGAGTTCAGTTCCTTGACAAGGCAATAAGTAGAATGAAATTCAATAAAGATTTTGTTGTCAACTAGAAATTTGGATATACTCAATAAGCTCTTAGTGATGTCAGGACAAATAGAATGTTTTTCAGACTGAGATGAGTGTGAGGATACATTGCTGAAAGAGATGAATGACCTATGTGCCTTATGGGAAGATAAGAGCCATTAGCTACAACGAGTTTGTCTTTACCTTGGTATGGAAATTGCACTGTAAGGTTTCCAAAATTCCTGGTGATATGATGTAGCCCCACTGTCGAAGTACCACTCAGGATCTATAGAGGAATGGGAATTTGCAGAGAAAGCCTGTGGATGTCCTGAGTGACCAGTAGACCATAAGTCTCAAAACCACATGTAGAGCCACCTGTGAAACCTGAAGGTAATCCAAGAATATAGGCTTGATTCTGAACACCATTAATGGACTGAGGCACTGGAATAAACTCGGAATTTACAAGATGAGCTTGAGCATTTTGAGAATGAGAAGGCTGAAAATCAGGTACAGACTCAGAGGTAAAGCCTGTAAAATTAACATCAAACCTCGTAGCATTTTGATGCAGTATTATTGTTTCTACCACATATTTGACCAATGAGCCTAGCTCCCATAGCAAATCTCCCCTCTGCCGCGAAAAACGACCACCACTAAAAAACCACCCTTGGGTGGACGAGATTCAGGAAACAATTTTCGAGTAGCAACACTAAGAGAAGGTGAAGAAACCGCAGACAGGATATCATGAGAATTAAATTATTTTACTCGTATCTCATGAGTTTGCAATGCAAACTGAACTTCAGAGAGATTCAAACTTACCAATTTGTGATGTGAGATTCACAATAACATATTCAAATTCAGGACCTAAAACCACTGAGAATGTGTAACACCAAATCATCATCAGGTACACTTTGGCCATCAGATTGAATATTAGAAGCAATAGAGGTCATTTTCAGAGCATAATCTTCAATGCTTAGATCTCTTTTCTTCGTTGTTTGTAATAATCGAAGGTGCATAACTCGAGCTTTGGAGTTCAAACGAAATAGACTTCTCTAAGACTTGCCAAATTTCATGAGAGTTGGTACACCTTTGAATGTGCCTACATACTCTCAGAGATCGAACCAAGCATCCAACTGTAGAGGAACTAATCCTTTTCGCAACCAAACAGAGTAATCCAGATTAAGAAGAGAGCCACCAGATTCATCCTGTAGAAATTTGCTCGGAGCTAATTAATCCCCAAGAAGAAAAACTGTCAAATCCATGAGCAGTAGCAGTAGCAAAAATCTGAGCACGCCAGAAATTGTAGTTTTGTCTATCTAGCTTGATGGTTAGTGTGTTTAGTGTAGGCAAGCTGAGTGTCGCCATGGCTGAAAAGCTGACCTCTGTGTTGAGCTAATTCAGAACCGTACTTTTTAATGCCAACTTTTTGATACTATGCTAAAGTAGAATAGTAAATCATTTACAAATAGATAAGAGAAGAAGCAGAAGCTTTATTGATGTGTCAAAAACTAAGTACATAAGCTGGGAATCAATGTATATATAGACTGAGATCTCCTACCAAACTTGTAACAGACTTATAAATAGAATAACTGTCATAACTAACTGTAGAAGCTTCTGCATGATTCTTAATATCTCTTAACATACCTACATTTATAAAGTATATTATATCTTTCTGCATGTATATATACATACCCAGTTCTAAATGTTTGGAGTCGAACTTGTGACTTTTGACGCAAAAGTGGGAGGTCATACAACCATAACATTATAAATCCAGTTATTATCATATCATAATTCAATTATCCTATATACTGTTGAATCAAATTCAATTTTTTTATAAATGAAAATTGCATTTTTATGAATCGATACTTAAATAATCCAAGATACAAAGTCTCGAAGCTAGAGGAAAACTCCAAAAGAATCTACCTTTCAAACAAGGGGAAAGATAATCATTTAATATTTCAAACTCATATATTATTTTAAAAACACAAAGATTAATTTATACGCGTCATTTCAGTAAATGTGACTTATACTCTAAAATTGATCTTTTTGATTATTTTTAAAAATATTATGCACTTCAAAAGGAAAATTTTAATATTTTTTGTGTATTATTTTTCCCTATTAAATTTAGTAGATTATTCTATTGTTTTGAAAAGGGTAAACTTTAATGTGTTCTTTCTTTTGTTATTTTGTTTTTCTGAAAAACTCCTTCCAAAATTTTATCATGAAAGTAGTTATCAGGAAAGTAAAGTTACTCAGTATTCTTCTCATACTATTTGAAGAGGGAATTAACTTAAAATAATGCATGGTCTCATGATTTTTTTTTAATATATTTCATATTATCAAAGTGTATTAATTTGATATATTTAAAGAGATTAAAACTCCAGCCAATTTTTGCATGTATAAGCTGATATATTTATCTGCATAAAATTTAATAAAACTGTGCCGAAAGTACTAAAATGAGTGCCTTTAATAATTAAAAATCAAAATCTTAAAAAGGTGACTTCAGCAAAATTCAAATTGGTAGAAAGATGATCAACTATCCATCTAGGAAACAGTGGAGATGATTTGTCGATAGAATATCCAACTCACAGAATAAACATGGACAATTTTTTTGCGGTTTTCTCCCATTTTATAAACTACAGTGGTGAGTGTAGTACATGACTTATGATTTCGCTTTGGGGGTTAAAACGTGTCCGGAGACTCGAGTTCATATATTTAAACTATGAGAAAATTTAAAAAGAATCAGAAACACAACTATTTCAAGCTTTTTTATCAAAGCTGCGGGCGTTGAAATTTCCTAATCTCTCAGATTCCATTATGGTGAGGAGACTTATCGAGGTCGATAGTTTGGTCCTCATTATCAGTGAAAATACTTGGCCACTATGATTATTCTTACACATACAATTTATTAAAGAGTCATTTCTTTTAACCATTACCAACAAACCAAGATAGTTTTAGCCATCTTTTTCAAACAAATCTTTTTAGCCATTTTCAGAAACGACATTCATACCTTCAAAGATTATCTTCGTGGCTTATTTCTTCTCTCTTTCACCTATCTTTTACGATTTTCTTACTTTTTTCAAAAACTTTTTTTAAAAAATCTCGAACTGATTTTTTTTTAACATGCAATACTAGTGTTTTGAACATGTATATAGGTGCAAGAGGATTAATTTGATATATTATACATTTAAAACCTGGGATTTAAAACTAAAGCATGCTTAATTCAAAGTTTTTTGAAAATAATCAAGAAGGCACTAAATCCGCACAAGGGTTAAGAATTGTGAGTGGATTTCTTTATTGACGACATGTGATCGCCATCGCTTTATAGGCGTTGCTCCATAGCGAGCGCTCTTAGCTGCTTAACGCACTGTTCGCAAGGCGAGAGTCCACCACCGGCCAATTCCGCTGGCCCAAGGATCATGAGGAGAGTTATGATTCACAAGAATCACCAGTCATGTGTGACTGGAAACATAAAAAACATTTTTTTAAAACCATTGATTATTTGGCGCATTTACATTTGTCGGCACAAAAACAAAAATGTCAACATAAATGCTATAAAGTATTTGATTCATTCGAAAGTTACACATAATCGAATGTAAACACCCGGTGCTGGCAACATATACCCAATTATTATTTTTTTCAAAAACTTTGAATTACATAACTTTTTCGCTTTTAAATCGCTTGCATGTATAATATATCAAATTAACTTTTCGATATCTATAATTCAACATCTATATCAGATATTTAAAAATAAAAAATACGTGTTCGATTTCTTAAAAGTTTGAAAAAAGAGAAGAAGATACATGAGAAAAAGCCGAAGAGAGAATAACTCAAACATCAAACAAACATTGGGGAAGGAAATGTGACGTTATTTTACACCCAAACTTGCCTAAAAAGACGCTGCTTTGAAAAAAAAAAAAAAAGATGGTTATTTTTAATTTTGCATTTTCTAAATGGTGGCTATTTTGTACAATTACCACTTTATTAAATGCTTTTGTGTCACTTTACCATCCAAACCGCGGGGACGCAGATCGCCAAGTTGTTAGACTACATCTAAATTTTCATACCACTCTTGCACCACGCTCAAAATAAATCTCTAAAAAATTATGCTATGCATGTACTTCTCTCTCTCTCTCTTATCTACTTTTAAAATCATTTTCAAGAAAACCATTTTATAATCAATTATAATTTTATTCAATTTGCATTTGTAAGATTTTTAAATATGATAAATAAATAAAAATTTCAACGATTTATTTTATAAAATATACATTAATTAAATTTAGCTTGTGAATGAATACCCTAACAAAATATTCAAATACATTTTATATGTTTTATTCTTTGGGCAGAGGGCAAGTAAAACTTCTACAAAAATTAGATGATAAATTGTAAAGACTTTTAAAGACGTGATCACGAATCTCTAAGGAGTGGTTGCTAAGGCACTATGACGGCTTATAAAATTTCCCCATTTTTTAAAAATTTTTACATCAGATTTTTTGAAAAAAAGAATATAATTTATAATATTTTTCAGATCACCTCACCTGCTATAGATAATGTCCAACTTCATTTTTATTCCCTGCTCACTCCTTAGTGCATGTTCTAATGAGAATCGTAATCAGTGTAGCTTATATTATGATACAACGCTGTCGTATCCTCATTTCTTAATTATTAGCCTGGGCTGCTAACTCCAGCAATCCCTATTTATTTAATATAAAATATAAATATAAATATATTTTTAATATTCTACACTATTTTTATTAACCGCCGAATATTTTTCCACCACATTTCCTCGTTGATCTCATGCCCTACCTTAAATGTTAAAGCAGAGTCGAGATTTAGAATTCTATGTGCCAATAAATAACCGACTTTTATGGGTTAATAGTTTCCATTTAAGCTTGTGTGAAAGAGAAAAAAATAGTAGATGACAATAAAATTACTTGCAATAACCTGGACAAACTATTTCAGATTCCCTTAGCCTGCTACTAGACAAATGTTATCTTAAATACTTGAATATATAGTTTTTGAACCATTTCTAAGTCATCAATTAGTATTTGTAGGGGAATACTTTCTCTCTCATTCCATGCAAAGCCGCGCAATATGGTTGCGTGATAATCATCAATTTGCGGCGAATTCGACCACTACTTGGTTTTAACTTAAGGAAAAATGTATGTCCGAGAGTCGGCCAGTGATCGGGAGCATACGACCGATGTCGCGTTCAATGTCTAAGGCCTACATCCAATCTTACATAGTATCCCACAAATTCAGATTGGCATCAAGTGGGCTCCATAAACACATTTCGCCGGCCAAGGCCTAGGATAGGATCCACCTCCATACACCACTATCAAAAGCGACGAAATGATGGCCAGTGATCTGTTCCATTTCCGACATTTCTTCTTGCCTTAGCCATGCCATGCGCTACGCCACGTAACTTGTTCTCGCTCCACATATTTGCTCGTGTCTACACACGCCGACTGGATACAATAAATGTTAAATGTAAATATTATATGTAATACGCTTAAATTTTAGATATAAATATATGTATAAATATAGATATAAATACTAAATTCAAATATTTATATGATCATTAAATCAATTGCAACACGAGATACAAATATTTTAATGAGAATGAAATTCTATTTACACTTCAAATAACATTTCATTCGAACATGAAAAAAATTAATATAATTTATTAATATAACATTTTTTTTTTGAGAAAATTCTATTTAACTGTTAACATACTTTCCGCTTTCTTTTAACCCCCGTTTCCCTATCGCATCTGTCTTTTCAGCTGTCTGTTATTTATTAACACTATAAAATACAGAAAAAGGGGAAATAGCCAGTAATTCAGACGCCATAACCCGATCGATCGATCCCACTTTTGACCCACCTACGAAGAGGCTCCGCATAATCATCACCACTTAAAGCGGAAAGAGAAGATAAATTGAGAGGATTGAAGAAGACGCTGATGGAGGTTCGAAACGAGATGGATGTCTAATCATCGCCCACTCCATCAAAGCAAGTCAAGTCTTCTCCGAATCCTGCCGATACCAATTCTGCTGTCAAAGTTGATTCTTGATCGTTGTTGGCTTTTTATGTTGAAAGATTTTTGATGGGTTTTTTTCCCCCTTAATTGGCGCTGTTTGTTCGTTAATTTTGGAAATATATCAATCAGGACCTGTGCTTGCTTTTGTAATTTTTAAGAGGTTTCATTTTATTTTTGTTAAGCAGGCTGCAGAAGGAGCTGATGGCTTCATGGTATGTGTGCCTAATCAAATAAAATAGTGGATGCTAATTTTTGTTTTTAATTCCCTGCTGTTGAAATTGTTGTACATGTTTTTGGTTAACATTAATTCTGTGTAGTGTTTATTTACTGTCTGGAATTTACTTCTTTAGCCTGTTATTTATTGCTCCTGTAGTTTGCTTTTTTATTGAATGAAACAAATATGCAAACAAATATAAATTAAAAATTTATGATGCAGAAGCTTATAATATAAATTGTTTATGAACATTGCTTTTTGTGTTGAATGATTTAAGCACGGCTGAGGAGAAATGAAAAGAATCTGCAATATCATTATGGTTCTACCTGTAGTGCTCAAAGACTTTACTTACTGCAACATTTATTTAGTTTTCTTATTCTATTACCTACACTTACAATAAAGTTATGTTTTAGTTATGAAATTTGATTAGTACATTCTGTTTTTGCCCTGTTCTGAATCCTCAACTTTTAAAATGTTTCAAAATATGTAACTATACATGTATAATCCGTTAGAAGAAAGTAAAGTGGTCGTGCTTTAGGAAACTTTGAAGGCTTACAAATATACCTTCTAAGCCATCCATTTGTTGTTCTTAAATCTTGAACCACTCTGAGTCCTATGCCACGTGTTTGTCTTAAAGCACAATGTTGGGAATCACTTCAAAAGTATGTATCACACAGTTTTCTTTATGGAGCCTGTAAAAAGTAAAACTACTCGTATATTAAGATAGCTTTGACCTACATGAAATATAAATATAGTTTACCAAAGCTTGATTAGGGACATATAGATAATTCTTTTTTTATTGTTTGACCAGAAACTTGAATCCGAAATTATAAAAGTTAATTTGTTTGTAAATGAATATGGCTCAGTGACCAAAATTGAATGATTTTCCATGAATATTTAACTCACTTTTGAATCATAATACCTGGTGCTTGAGTAATCTATATATTGGTACTTATGTATACGTTCAATGTTAATTGTAGCTATTTTTTTTAGGCAGATGGGTGGAGGTGATCTGGAGTCTCTGCCTTCCTCCCAGAAGGGGATAGTATATTTACTTGGATTGGAACTATTGAAGGCGGAAAAGGAACTATGTGATGGAGGGTCTATCTTGCCAAAACTTTCTTCGCTTTCCCACATTATCCTTTCAAGCCTCCTCAAGTTAAGTTTGAGGACGATAAAGCCCATCCAAATGTTGACCAGTATGAATATTTGCTTAGACATCCTTCAGGTATATTGACGCTATTATTCATTAATTAATCATTTTCTACTATTGGATGTGTTATACCAGCCTGAAGGAGTTGATATGTAAACCTGATTTTCTTGACAGCTTAGTAGTCTGTTATCTGCATATGACATTTTTACCATGATTATACTCCTAATTAACATTTCTTTAGATATGTTCTGTCGCAGCAATACGAGTGTTTTGCAAAACACTTAAAAATGTGATTGTCAGTTTTAGGCTGAAAAAAGTAGTTTTTGGTGTTTTCTGCCATCAACTCTGCTTTTGATTCTATATAATTTAATTGAATCTGATTGCAGCTGGGGCTGCAAGCATTTGATTTGCTTCTGGCTTTTCCATTTTGAAACGTGTAAAGTACTTGCTAATTTATTCACCAAACACTTATTAGTTTAACTCACTTCAATGCTCATTTGTTTCTCACTTCTGAGACAATCACTTTTGTTAAAAAAAGGTTTGCTAAACACCGCTAAGAAAGTAATAGTGACTGCTGTAAGATTTGTGCAGTATTTGCTTCTGTTGAAAACAAAGGCATATTTTCTGTGTTTACAGGATAAGTACCTCGCTTATACTGCAGAACCATTCTTTGTCTATCCAGAGTTTATTAGAGTAACAGATGATGTTTCTAGTTCTCGCTACTTAACAGTTTCTTTTTTTTGAATGTTCTTTTGGCCTTATGTTTGCAGTTTTTTGCAGAACCCACACTGAAAGTTCTCTCAATAGCCTGTTAAGCTCACTTTAAAGAACTAGGTTGTTAAATTTGCATTCTTTTTTCCTTTCACAAACAGTAAAAAGTCCCAATATCAATGTTTTCTGATCCTAATGCCAGCATGTGAAAAATACAAAAATAAGTTTTTGCCTCAAAATCATCAGCAAATATACTTCCTGATTGTTTATTGAGTTAAACCATAAAACTTACTCCTTGACGCTTAGCCTGACTACAGAAAAGTCCAGTTATTTTTCAAAATGACAGGTACTTTATTGCATTAGAAAATTTACTGAGGTTTAGACATTTACAAATACTCTCAAAAGGTTCAATTTGTAAAATAGAAAACAAACGTTAAGGGGACAGTAGATATTGTATATTGAAATATAACTGGGTTTTTTTGTTAGACTGAACCTCAAAAGGCCAATTAACCGGTTGTTTATTTCTCTCAGGCCACTGAGCTTCTCTTCAATTTAAAAAGATATGCTTCCTAAGGCATAATTCTAAACGCTATATGGGTGCACTTGATTTTTGCTATTCTAATTACGAGAAACTTAAACAATGTCATTGAGGTTGTATCATGTAAGCACAATTAAGGCTTCAAGTTTGACAGTTTTTTACACTATCTATTGCAGAGTACAAGAAATGGTGCGCAAACATTACATGGCTGAGAATCATTTGAGAGCTGATTCTCGAGTCCTGCTGTAAAAGCTTTTAGACCAGCACATCGGTATAGTAATTAATTGACATGAGAGGAAGATTTATAGGAAGGATTAAGGTCAGACAGAGTTTATCACTTTTCTGAACATATAATAAAATTATTTATATAGTTATTATCCCCTATATTTTTTCTATGTTACTAGATTTTTAAAGAATTGCTAAAGTACGTATACCAATAGGCTATAATGTTCATACCTGCTGTATAGTTGGGACTTCCATTTGATCTATGGAAATTAATCATTTTGGAATCACCATTTTTATCTCTAATTTTTCACTTTGATATATTTAATTGAAATTGTGTTATCCCATACTGAAGTTATGTAGGATATTATTTGAAATGCTTATAAGTGGGTGCAATATATTTTCTCTAGGTAATTTCTAGCTAGTGTGACAAAAATAGTGATTATTATGTAGCTGGAAAACATGCTGGCACAAATCAATTATTTGGCTTAAGAGTTAAATTTTTGCTGCCAATTTAGAACAATTACGGTATTTTGAAAGTTAGGATACACATAATATGCTATGCCAATGATAGTCCTTTTGTCAAATAACTCACATGTAATGGTTTGTTTGTCTATATATGAAGACAACAATTACAGACAATTAGTTACATACAATGTATTAATTATGTATCAAGGTTCTGAATGAAACTAAATTAAATGGACTGAGTCTGTGATTTAAATAAATATATCTATTTGGAAATAATGATTTTAAGGAAAAAAGTACAGAAAATATGGTTTCCAAAATGTGTTTTTCATAAGCGTTCTATAAAATGTGTATGTAATAATAATTATTGATGTAAATATTTTTTAAAATGTATTTGAATGATTTTAGATAGTCTTAAAATATTATGAAATATATACACTTTTATATATGTGTAATATTTATATTTTATGTATATAAGTTTGTTATTAATTGTCAGTTATCTATCGAGTGAATGATTGTTAGATATGTATATATATATAACCGCTTATTTATGGCTCTTTTAAATATTTTAATAAGAAAAAACTGCGCGGCAATCGTCTTCATTTATCTAACCGCTGGTAGTTAATCCCTATCCAAACCTATATATTTCCTTCAGAATTGTTTAAAGCAAGATCTTTTTGTAATATGAAGATGTGACGTACACATCATCACTAGGCACTATTTTTAGATTTTTGTGATATTAGGCTATGAATAGCATTTAGGGGGGTGGTAACATTTTTATTACTCATGTGGTGGCAAATATCACTTTAGACTCAAAAATTATTATTTTTATTAAAATATCATTTTTACTTAAAATATATTTTCAGCACAAAACCGACATTTACTTCAAAAAGTCATATACAAACTTATTTATCAAAGAATTTACACACATACATAAAAGTATCAATTTTACTTTTCTAAAATATATATATTCAAAGTAACAAAATTGCATTAGTAGTTTTTACATATAGAGTACCACTAAACTCTAATCAACTTTTTAGAAAATATCACCACTAAAAATGCAGGTATGCTAAATAAAATCGACATTTACTTGCAAAAATTATATACAACATTGTTTTAAAAATATCACTTTATTTTTAAAATATCAATTTTATTTAAAAAGTATTTTTTTTTCCGAAAGTAATAAAATTACATTAGTACATAGTTCCGCTTTACATAATGTCATTTAGAATCAAAAATGTATCGTTTTCTATTTTTTGTAAAAATCATTTTTATTCTAAAAATATGCTTTTTCAAAGTGGAACAAATTTGGCTATTTATCTCCAAAGTTATACAACATTATATTGTATAACAATATCACTTTTTATTAGAAAATATCATTTTTACTATAACAATATATGTTTTCAAAATAACAAAACTATTAATAGTAGCTCAATTAAAATATTAGTTTTTTTCCAAAAATATTGGGCAGATTTTCGCTAAAATATTATTTTAAAAATAATAAAACTATTAATATTAGTTCTCGCGAATTTTTCTCTTTGTGATTCTTCAATCAACGCTCGCATAGATTCTCTCCAAATTATGATTTGCCTACAATATGAATCTCTCAATTACTACAACCAGATTCGTCTCCAATCATCCGAGAAAATCACTTTTCTTATTTAATTTCCACCTTACTCCAAACATCAACCAACAAGCCGCCCAATATATTCACCCGCCGCCAGCTAGCTGCCAGCGACATGTGCGAACACCCGCCCTGAAGCCACCGCGAGACTCCGCCACCAAACCCCAACTTAGGCAGGCAGCAGCCCACCACCACAAGCCGCCGCTCACCGTCCGCTGTACGCAGGTGGGCTTGAAACTAGTGCTTAATTTTTACGGGCAAATTGCAATTTAGTCCTGAATTTCTGGGGTAGTTGCAATTTTAGTCCTTTATCTTTAAAAGTCATAGCTTTTGGCCCGACACTTGTTTTCCAAGCAATAGTATTTTTTTTGGTCCTTTATCTCTAAAAATAGCAATTTTATAGTGGATAACAACAGGGCTGGACGGCCAGACTGCATTCGTCTCGTGCCCAGAACAGTAAAAAGGGTCGACCGTCACCCATTTTTAAATTAAATAAAATTACAAAATGAAAATATATATTTATAAAATATTATTTACAAAATTTATTATTATCGATTTATAAATATTAAAGAGTAATAGAATATGTTAAAATTATATTATAATATATATTATATATGCAATATATATATTAAAATATATTTTAAAACTAAAAATTGTATGTGGCTGATACTAAATGCTAAGATACCCGTAAAATATGTCGCTTGTTTTTCGTATTTGTCTCCCCAAGGTTTTTCTATCTGGCCTCATAGTTCTTTTTCAACATATTTGACATTCAATACGCATTCGCCCCTGTTTCATACATACATCGGCCAAAATTGACGATATCTTCGTAGATATCTCGGTCACTGGCCCGCATCCATTTTCGCTCTTAATAAACCAAGGCTCGATACCATTTTAGGCAAAACACTTAGTCAAATAAACCAATTATGTGCATAAGGTGTTCTTGGTATTTCGGAATTATGAAATAACCCTGCACTAATTTCAAAATAACTGAAACTATGCAAGAATAACACGCTAAAGATAAAACATAGCAAGCACCAATTTGGTAAAAACTGTGACTTATACGACTAATTTTGCAAACTCACACATATGACCGAACTGCGAACCGCTTATAGTTATAGGACCACTTGCATTTAATTTTAAGTCTTCCATATCTCTTCCTTTGCATTTCAATTAGATAAGTTTAGCATATATACAAATTTATAAAATAACCATTTAAAAAATTCTGTTTTGAAAGGATATAATTAATGTTTACTAATTACAAATTAAATAATATGCTATTATGTCAATTTATTTGTAGGTTTATCTTAACTTAGTGTTAATTGGAAGAATTCGCTAAAATATTAAGTGAATTACAAAATCACGGATAAAATCTTTTATTCCAAAAATCTCTATTTCATCTCCTATTCAATGTCATTAATTTTACTCTTAGTATATAGTGTTCTTTTTATGGAAGTAGAATTTTCCTTCTGGTAGGGTACAAGATTTCCTTTTGCCCTCTCTTTGTGGGAGTGTTTTTTATCCGACTATATTATTGGCATAACTTTGATGACTCATTTCTCATAAACTCAGCGGCAAAACTAACTCAACCGATTTTCATCCATTCACCATAATCAATTTATTAAAATTTAAATATTACACCAACATTTTTCTTGGCATATCTTTTACATCTTAAATTTATAATGTTAACATTGAAAGTTTTAATTTGTTTAAAAATTGGTTAATTTTATTATCTAATATTTTAAATTTTTAGATAAATTTGATAACAGTAAAAGTAAAAAAAGAAAGGAAATTAACTAATGAATATGACATTCTTTTTCTTTTCTACTTTTGTTTGTTTAAATAAATATGACAGCAATTATAGCAGATCCTGCCAACATCCACCTACTTCCCCACTACAATCTTATTCCTTCAGTACTCTTCACGAGATGGCACCAGATATATACATATATAATTATATATTCTGAATTTATTACCAAACAAGAACAAAAATTTCTCTCTTTAGAATGGTCCGAAAGTAATTATAGCATAAATCATTTTTCACTGCCACTCTTGTGGTAGAAAGCCTATTCACTTTCTTTCCACCTTTTGCGACGACCTAAGTTTGATTCTATCTTTTTACCATACCTTTACTTTTACATACTTCAAATAATGTCTCCAATCTTTCATGAGTAAAGATTCTTGTAACTTTTTTAATTGTTCACGGACAATATATAGTTGTTTGGCATGCTCTTTTTCATAAAAATCATGTTTGGTCTGGTAATATTCAAAATATCACTACTCTTCCAAATAGCACCAATTTTAAGTTTAAAACGTTATAATATTTACTTTTACTTTTTTAAAATTGTTCAAGGCGATATATAATTGTTAATTAGACAAGCATTTAATTCTTCTTTTCTTGATAACATTGAATGACCATGCACTCATCTTCATGGTAGTGGAATCGAATTTAGAACCTATTGTTTGTACCTAACTCTAATACCACTAAATAATCACTAAGTTTTAAGTTGTTAGGAAATTACTGGTACCATTTAATATCTTTAATTACGACTTATTGTTATTATTAAAATGCTTCTCTAAAAATTATTTTGAAAATGGTAATATCATTATCTGCCAAAATACCAAATGATATGTGCTTTTGTTTAAATGTAAATATTTATAATACTTTCACCTATTTAACTATCATATAAAATTGTATCAAAAATTCAATGTTGAATCTGTTATTTGGACATGAGAAGTAATTATATATATATTAAGTTTTTATAATTTGTTATCTCACTTAGTTCAATTCTCGTGTTATAAATTGGTTTAAAAAAGTTGACAGCCAATACACATTGTATAGCTCATACAACTTGATATTTGCTCTATATATGCAATAATGGATAAAAAATCAAAATACATAGTTCCTAAAATTTGGTTTAATTTAATCAGTGAACAAGTTGAAGTAGTTATAAAAATACAAATTTTGACCATTTCCATTCTTTGGAAAATTCGATACTAACATGCTTTTCCTAATCATAAGTACAATACTTGTAGTGAAGTTAAACTTAAGTATTTACTTGTTTCCAATCTATTTAGTATCATTAAAAAATGATTTATTTAAGACTAAAACCTTCTTTACTGCGTGATACCGACACAATACGACAATACAAAACCCATAATGTAGAAGCATCGGTAGAAACATTTAACCAACACAACTAACAAGTTAATTTAATACGATGCTACTAATTGCCTTCATACGAATATAAATGATTCAATATAACCAAATTTACCTGTTTAAATACGATACATTTAATTGATAACTCGAATTATCACTAAGATTCATGGGCAGAGAGAGAGAGAGAGAGAGGAGAGTGGTCCAAGTGAGTCATATGGCTGACCGACTATGATAGCAGCAGTAGCTAGCCGTGTAAGATGGGTAGAGAAACACAAAAGAAAAAATATTCTCCTTCTTGAGCTCAGCTAGAGCCATGTCCATAGGGTTTTCTTTTTCTTTCTCCTTTTTTCCACCAATACTGGAAAACATGCAACAAAAGCAAAAAATCTCTGCTACAAACTCCACTGATACCCTAGTTTTTTGTTTCCCATTTGTTCTTTCTTCATCACTTTGTTTTGATGCAAAACAAACACCTTGATATTATTTTTCTTGTCTATTTTCAGCTAAACTCTTGTTTTTTAATCAATTGCACACGCACACATATACAGACACACCCACCGCATCAGTTTCTCCAACTTTAACTTTTTTTCTTTTTTCTCACTTAAGTTTCCTTATAAAAAATGATGTCTAAGCTGATGCTCTCTTCTGTTAATAATCCTTCTTCCATTAGAGGGTTCATCCAAGATCCAAACACAAACCCTAGTAATCCAAACAGCCAAAGAAAAAGAATTTCCAGTAGGAAACACCAGGTAAATTAATTACATAAATATACACACAAGGCTGTCACTGCTTGTGTGTGGCAGGTGTTTCTGGAAATTTATTTTCTTTTAAAATGGAATAATTTTTGTTGATTAATTTTATATGCACACAATTATGTCTCTAAAATGAGTTAGACGTCAGCCAGTTTGTTGCTCTCGCTCAGCGCCTAGGTAGAACCATGTTGAGCGGAGTTAATTAGATGTAAGACCGGAAGAATAGCGTAGCAGATACAGCGGCTAATCAAGAAGAGAATTTTTAACAAGAATAAGATGTATGTGGAGGAAGTATGTGTGTTTTGAAATTTCTTATTTTCTTTTTTTAAATGGAATAAATTTTTGTTGATTGTTTATATATACGCATCAAGAAATTTAAAAAGACTAGACGCTAATTTCCTTAATTTGCCGCTCGCCTAGCACCTAGGTAAGAAATGAAATGAGTGTTGATAGCCAAATCAAAAGAATAGCTTAGGTAGATAGCAAATTAATCTGGACCACCGCGGCATTTTTGTAACAAATATACAGATACACACATACATATGGCAGTGTGTTTAGATTTTTTCCTTCTTTAAGATGGGAATAATTGATTATATTTATGTGATTCCATAGATGAGAAGTGATAGCACTATCCCCAAACTCTCTATTTATAAACAAACAGACTTAAGAAATCTGCAACAAGGGTTTTCAGAGGAGAATCAGAATTTACAGCTCCACAGGAGAGGCCACAATCTGCCATGGAAGCTCACAAAGAAGCAACAAAGAAATTGTTAGGAGAAAAGTTTACACATGTCCTGAAAAAACATGTCCACCATGCATTCAGCAAGGGCACTTGGGGACTTGACAGGGGTGAAGAAGCATTACAGCAGAAACATGGTGAGAAGAAATGGAAGTGTGAGAAATGCTCAAAGAAATATGCTGCGCAGTCTGATTGGAAAGCCCATAGTAAGATTTAGACTAGGGAATACAAGTGTGATTGTGGAACCTTCTCCAGGTCCATTTAATACTTTCATAATCAAAATGTGTTGTTTATTAATGTAAGTCATGAGATAATATAGTATTGATGTAGGGAAATAAATGCATGATATCATGAATTTAATTAAGAATCTATCGATTTTTGGTCTTTCATCCCGTAGTAAAAATATATTTTTAACCATTTTTTAGTTCAAATGTCTACTTTATTCTTTTTTTTCATTTTTTTGGACTGTACATAACTGAGCACGCTATATTTAATTTTCCAGCGCGCTTATAAGACTCGACATGTTATAAATTTAACATCGAGGCCACAACTCGATGTCAAGCATAACTGGGTGCTGATATATATACCTGCATCAATTTTAGTCAGTTTTTGGTCAAATGACTAAAATACAAGCTTTGAAACACATGGCGATTGACATTTCTCACAAAATAAAAATAGTTAATTTGGCCTGAGTTAATAAGACTAGACTACAATTTCGTGCATTGGTAGAATAGCGAGTGTTTCAAACAGTTAGAAACAAATATTATTATCGCTTTGCCTCTAAAAAAATAGTTTTTATTGTTTTCAAATGTCATCTTCATTTCTAATTCTGCATACTTAATTTAATCTCAATTTATAAGTAAATTAAAGGAGGAGTGTTTTTTAAATTTCTAATTTTACATTGATTTTGATTTACACACAAATAAAACACTATCATGACTTATATTCACCAAACATTCTCGTTTAATTTATATATATCTTTTTTTAGCTTCTGTTTGCAAAACACCGTCAACTCCTATAGTCTAAGTATAGTTTGTTTGTGTTCTCATCAAACAGAAAGGATAGCTTTCTTTATCACACACAGAGTCATTTAATTTCAGTCATACATAGTTAAGGTTCACTACTCCACTATATCAACAAAATTTGAACTTCAGAAATATCAACGGGCTTAAACAATAATAATCTCCAAAATGCTGAAGCTCAAACCATTTTTCAGCACTATCTGTGCCAGAAATTGAGGAATATTAGACCTTAAAAATTCTATGATTTGCAAAAAGACAGACTCCCAATATGGCTAGACAACAATGCAAATCTCACGGTTCAGATGGACGCACAAAATCGCGGTTCAATAACAGAGGACAATTAGTTGAATGTTTGCTGGTGGTTAATATTAATATTCCGTCGTCGTCATCATCGTCACTAATATTACTGCCTAGAGCAGTACCAAAAGAGGAAGCAGTTGAAAACAAAACAACAATTTGTCGAATCAGTTTAGTTCGCTTTAGCGCACTTCAACAACCACGAAATTACAACCATCAATGTCCGCCACCGCGTTATTACAGAAAGCGGCTCAAATGGGCTCAATTAGAGCAACGGTTCTTCGACTCGATGCCGGTTTTCGCTTCTCGGGCTTGAACCAGAGCAGAAAATGAAGTAGCCCATGACCAGAACGGAAAAGGGTACTGCGGATCAGAATATTTTTGATGATGAACAATGGTTGTCAATGGGTGATCGCCACGCCTGCGCCGACGATGGATGCCACATCCAACAATGTGTGACCATGGGTTTATGATCAATGCTGAAACAGTCTCACCAGGGATTTTCTTGAGTGGAGGAAATATTGAGCTGACGAAGTTTGCTTCAATGGATATGAGCCATTACACTACCGGAAATAATCAGTGAGGTGGCAATCCGGGTCATCAGCCGGTTCTGTGGTTTATGTTAAAGTTGACTGGTATGCCTGGTCACACGTTATTCGGGGTTTCTTTCAGTAATTAACTTGTAATTCAGGTCACTGCCGAGTTCGTACATTTGATACGCCGATGCAACAATTCACGTCATCGTTGCTTTCGTGTTCGGGTTCTTTCAGTAATTAATTAATCTATCTGGATTGCCACACCCTAGTAAAAATTGAGCATTTACAGGAAATTTAGAGGGGTAAAAAATTTTATTTTACAAGAACAAAAAAGGTTCCATAAAAGTTGCACAAGAAAAGAGATCTTGTGAAGTGTCAGATTAGGCTACTCCATGTCTGCAGAGACGTGACAAAAGTGACTTGGGGAGTCACAAGGCAGAAATTTGTAGTGCTGCATGTACAAAATTTTGATGTATTAATTTCCTTTGTTTTCTTCTAGGTTGATATTTGGACCACAAAAATGAAAACTTTGTGAACATGTGAATGTGATTATTTAGGTCAAGGTAGTGATAAGATCTTCTTATTCTAAAATCGTTTCATCTCTATCTGTAACCGCTATGCTGGGATGATTGACACGCGCTGTAACACAAATTTTTATTGTCTGCGAATATCAAACAAGAAAAAGCTGCGGTATTAAATTAAATATATATAAATCAAATTATTAAAAGTACATAACTTAAACTTAAATCCTTCTGATTCTTTTCTTCAAGAACAAAATATCCGAGATTTGAGAGTTTGGAGTTGAACTTCTTCAATTTGATCTTTCTCCTAAACCTTGACTAACTTCAATATCGCATAATTCGGCACAGCCAAGATCTCTTAATCAAACGTAGAATATATAATGGTTTATTATTTCGAGTCAATATATTTAACTTTCGTGAAATTGACCTTTCATCTTCCTCCAGCATTTTCTTCGCTTCACTTCAATAACGCGTTAATTCACAGGGCTTGGAAGTTTATTCTGAATCAAACGCCGTATTTGAATGGGATCACGATGAACGCCACTACCAACACCGCGACTCGGGAACATATTCTTCTTCTTGCCTAGAGATAATTTCTCCACCGCCTTCGGCTTGTTCTTCTCTTTGAATTGTAGATTTAATTCCTTGAGAATTCACTTTATTTATAAAGTTGCAGCAGAGGCGCTTTGATAACTTGAGGCTGTTTATGACTAATTATCATTCTTTCAATGAAGATATTCAATCACAAATTGTGATAATTATCAAAAGAAATAATAATTATCAAGATAAATCTTGATTTATAAGAATTTGACATTCGACATTCTTTTAATTGGCCAATAAATATATATTAAAAATATCAATAATTAATTATTTAAATGAGGGAATTTAAATTTTGAATAAATTTAAATATAAATTAAATTTATAAATTTGAGATAATATTTAATTTCATGCCATTTATTTGATGAAGCAAGAATTAATTGCTCACAACGCCCGAGATTGTTCACTGTGAGAGGAGGCTTATAAAAAATTTCTTGAAACAATTATAAAAGCTAAGCTTTTAAGCTTATGGATAATTATCTTGCATTATTCATGATATCTTTGTTGATAGGGGCTTGTGGCACAAATATTATCTACTTGGTTGCTTTAATTTTTGGGAAATTTGCAGTTTGCTTCAACAGTCGAATGTTTCTGGGAAAATCATTTCTAAAATTACTCTCTTGGTTGTGAAAAATTGTTTTGGTTTGTAATACGTAAGGAGGGTGTTTGATCCATTATTTTTATCTTAATTTGATGATTTATTTTGCAGAATTAAAACAATGTTTTGAATCCTCTTCTCATTCGATGATTTAAAATTGACGTCTTAATATTTTAAGTAAAACTAGATTAACAAAAATCACAACGATCAACAGGACATTTTCCTATCAATGAGTTTCTCATCCCGCCATTGTAGTTGGATGGTTTAAAATGTTTTTCTTAAAAACTACTCAACCAATGGTGCCTTGAATTTCTATAAAGGGTGGGCGGCGTTTTATTGCGTGAGTAAATAGGTACCTGCATCTTAGACGCACATACATTCATGTTTTAAGCCAAATTCTCTGGCGTTATTTTGGCCGGTCGGCCATTGGATATCTTCTGGTTTTATATTCTTCAAAGTCGATGCCCCACACAGCTGATACAGTCTGATTCTTACATCTTCAACACTTGAATCAAATGCAGGTTATCTTATCTTTTTGCGGACAGTTGGCTCGGCCGATTTTCTGCGCCGAATCTGTCGACGTTGTCTTTCAAGCGTTCAACAATTGACGATTTAAATGAGACCCTAGTTTTTGTTTCAGTATTTGGACCATTTTGTGGCAACATAGTTTATCCCGGCGCGTAATTAACTGTAATTGGTGGCTTTCAATTATATTCCTGCAACCTTCTATTCTTAATGTGATTTGAATGAGTTGATAAACTCCATACTCTATATTTGATGAAATTTTGAGAAGAGCAATTCCTTTTCTTTTTTTCATTTCTTTCTCAATATTTGGATCTTTCTCTTTCATAATGAAAGCTTAGAGCTACTGTTTCAAAATATTTTGATGCCAAAAGATTTGATCGTAATAATTAATTATTGAGTTGTAATCTCTTTTTTGGTTGCTCAATCAAGCGAACCATCCATACGTGACGGTCCATGGTGATGAACTTGTTGAATTGCTCTGATCATTCCTTTTCTTAACATGAGGTTTATGATGAGGTTGGTGTGAGATCTTTGCAGATTGAAGATTGGTAATCTTGAAGTTATTCTTGATGATGAGTGGTGTTGAAGAAAGTGTTTGGTCGGTCTTGATGATCGGCTTGTAAGTTGTCTTTGTATTAATTTTGGTAAAAGTTGACAAAGTATTCTTTTTCGAAATCCATAAGGATATGGTCTGGGGTGGTACCACTCGGACTCCAAATCCAAGATGTGGGGCTCGGCAGAACTCTTTAATTTGCGTGTGTTATTTTAAATTCACTTTGGGGCGTAATTTATTATCGCGAGGAGAAGGGTTCGAAAAAGAGATCCCGTCCCAGGTTTAGGAGATAATCATGCCCCATACAGTGCGGTGGGCCAGAAGCATCTTGAAATCTCACCAAACTCGATGACAGCTGATATATCGATTGATTGTGTATCTCTTCGCATATGAGTTCATCCCAATTCAGTATAAAGCGTTTTGTGAAGCGTGGTGTCATCTACCAACATTGCTGACTTTCCATTGCCGAATTATCTATATCATTGTGGATCTAGGATCTTTCTCGTCTGGCTTACTGTAGTGGGTTTTGTAATGATGAAGTCGTTCAGAGTGCGAGGAGAACTGCTGGCGTTGATGAGCGGGACTTAGGTGCTCGTCGTTCATCTGTTTCTTACCGTACTTGCTCATCTACTTGAGGAGCGCTCATGGGGATCAACTTTGCTCGCGTTTATTGATGATTGGATCAACTTTTTGGTTGAAAAGGCTTCATATAATCCGCCTCCGATCTGTGAAGTAGGAAGCCCCAGCGTAAGGAAAATGGCTGAACATCCGGTCGACTGCAATCGCCGGCTGACATCGGGCGTCATGGTGAATGGTCCCTGGCGAGAAAACTACTTATTTTAGGCTTCGGTGTTAGGAGAGAGCTCGATGGAGGAAACGTCTTGTCGTATTGGCTTGTTGGTTGTCTTATTTGTTCTTTGAATGATGATCCTCGCTCCGTCGCCTGGCAACTTAAGATGGCGAGTCTCATGGCGTATAGGCGATAACGGTGGGCCTTATTATTAGGTTTTTCGCGAGTATCTTTGGAGTGCGAATAAGATTGCAAATTCTTGAGGCCATCGAGTGTATTCGGCATTTCCGATCACGTTTGTTTACATGGTTTGGTTGGCTTAATGCTTATTCATGTTCATGTGAGGATTTGTGAAGGGCGAATGGCGCACCAAGATAAGCGTCTTTTGGGCGAGGACCGCAAATACTATGGACCAAAAAGCTCATGACGAATCCACAAAGCGAGATTAGTTTCTTGGACTTGTACTATGTGATTACGAAGAGCGAAGTTTTCATTGTGATGACGGCAATGCACAAAAGTTTGAGCAAGACTATTTTATAGCCATTCGTTCAAGTTATCTTTCCTGCGACAAGGTGGGCATTTTGTGATTGAGCACTTACACACCCTCATAGATTGACCATTCGGGTTTTTGCTCCAAATGGTGCGGGAGTTCTCAAAGATGGATGTGCGTGGGCTTAAAAGAAAGGGTTTACCATTGGCGTGTGTGCCGTCCCAGACTTTTCTAAAGTTTGGCATGCCCAATGCGAAAGATGTTTTCTTCGGATATAAACAATGGTGGGCACGGGTTCATGGAAACTACTTTGAAGAAAACATAGAGAACTTGATTAACTTCGAAGCGAAAAAGTTTTGCCGAAGGACAAAGGCTAGGCGTGGTACCTTGGTGAGGCTACCGAAACTCTCTCTTTGTGTTTTTTTCCTTTTTCTTCCTAACGGTGTGATGTCTTAGGTGTTGAAGTTTGCGAATCAAATAAGAGAAAAGTAGTCATCCACTTCTTTCGAAGAAAGTAGCGTGATGATGCGGACCATCATTGGAAGAGACTTAAAAGACTCACAAATCCTTCTTAGGAGTTGGGGCAAGACAATGGTGTCATGAGTAATCAACTACTTACTGAGAATTTTGTTAAGAATTGAGAATTTTTTTCTTTTTCTTTTTTTTTTTTTCTCTTCGTTTTAGTTGGTAATCCGTTTTCATGATGGTGTGATGTTTCACCGAGAAACAACTACTTGATAATGAGTGCGAGCATGGATCGCAAGATGGCAGTCGATCATGGGGCCCAACTTGCCAACCGTGAATCATCAAAGGTTACATCTAACTCCATTGAGGCCAAAGACGTCTCCTTGTGCGGTATTTTCGGTATTTCAGGTCGCGAAATTTATTCGTAACCACCAGCAAGAATACCTTCAAAAGTTATGGGGGCGATCTCCGTGAGAAAGATATCGACATTCAATTGACTCACTTTCCCCTCTATTCAAGATGCACAAGAGTTTTAAAATTATTGACATCTCTTTTGTGGAGGGATCTTTGAAAGATCTTTTTGCCAAAGTCATTTGCATATGATGATACGAGTGCGTCATCTTCGGAGATTGTCTAAGAACTTCGCACAACAATTGAAGCGAAATCGAAGATCGTTTGCATGATGCCAAGACTAAGAAAATAAAAGAGTCTCGCCCGGTTTCATCCACTAAGGAAGAGTTAGAGCCGTTAACAGAGCTTGACAATTTGAGAGAAGCGAAGAAGAATTTGACCGCCTCATTAAGCGGCAAAGAAGAACTTCTTCATTGCTCATCTGCAAAGTTCAACAGATTGAAGACGAGATTGCCGCCATTGAGACTACTTTGCCTTGAATGATAAAGTCTTTGGAAAAGTTGAAGCTTTCGATGGTGCGTCTGTGAGTTGCCAGGAAGAATTGAAGAGCTTGCGTCCTTTCGATTAAATTTTTTTTTTTTGACTTCATGTATGAGTACTTTTTTTTGAAGATTACGTAATAGAAATTGATCATTTTCTATCTTGCAATCTATTAAGTATTTTTTTATGAAGTCTTTTTTGTCTTTTTTTTATTAACTATAATTCATCAACAAAACCATGACTATCACAAACTCATGACTGAACTTAGAAAATTCTAAGCTGACTACGTACCCAAGAAAAGGGATCAAGTCATAACGTAGTTCAAGAGACATTTTTTTTGGGGGCGGAGGTGTCGCATACGCAGTTTATACTGCGTGCTAGCTTGAGTATCTATTTTAACCACCCTAGACTAGGTGGGGAAGTTAGCAGTTCAACCACGTACTTTGCCTTTGGTGGTTACCGCTCACATTTTATACTCATGCGGGTCAGGAGTAACATGCAGTTTAAGCTCGTGCGTCATGGAGCTTTATTAGTCTCCCAAGGATAATAGCATTTTAAGAATTTGCATTTATGGGGCCAATTCTCAAGCCCGTCTTCGGCGACCAATTTGTAAGCGCCATTGGGGTAGACTTCTTTAACAACATAAGGACCATCCCGTTTTGATGTGAATTTGTTTCGATTCGATGAGTAGTAATAATGGGTCTTCGGCGGACAATGACACCCAATCACCCGACTTGAAAAAGCGTGATCGCACTTTTTTATTGAAAGCACAGAAGAGCTGAGCTTGATAACATTCAAGTCTTTGTTGTGCTTCCATCTTTTCTCATCGAGAGCTTCTAATTCTTCAAGGCGTAATCGTGCATTTTCTTTCTTCGGTTAGTCCTTCTTGCAAGGTTATCCTTAGTGACGAAATTTGTTGTTCGAGGGAACAACCGCTTCAACACCATATACAAGACGCATATGGAGTTGCTTGAGTTGGCATTCTATATGTGGTTCGGGTATGCCCATAAAGCTTCTCCGATCCTTTCGTGCCGTCTCCCCTTTGCCTTTGAGACCACTTTCTTCAACAAGTTACACAAAGTTTTGTTAAAAGTCAGAAGTCCATTAGTCGCACATTATACATAGAGGAGTTTTTTGTTTGAATCCGAACTTTTGACAAAGTTTATCTATGAGGCTATTTGAGAAAGGCTTTCCGTTATCCGTTATTATATATCGAGGATCCCATAGCGATAAATAATGTTTATGCGGATAAAGTCGGCGACATTTTCTTTCTTCACTTCTTTGAGGAGTGCAAATTCGGCCATTTAGAAAAGTAGTGCATGCCCAACCAAGATATACAAGTGTCCTCCTGGATGACTTTGTCGTGGGTCCGACCACATCCAATCCCCAAGCATCAAATGGCCATGAAGCAACAAGAGGGGTGCAATGGCTCGTGGTTGATGAATAAAATTTGCATGAAACGGACAGGGCAGCATCTTTGCGCGTAATCCATGCAATCTCTCACCATTGTCGACCAATAATAGCCCGTTCTTTTAATTCGAAAGTGTAACTTTGGGCACGGCGATGGGCGCCACAAACCCCGAGTGAGCTTCTCCATGGCTTGAACAACTTCATCATCGCTTTAAACATCGCAAGAAGATTCCATCAAATGATCGTCTATAAAGTGTGCCTTTGTAGTAGATGAGCGAGCTACATGACGTCGAACATCGACCTTTTGTCGTGGATCGCAGGCAACTTCTCATACTTCAAATAATCCGCAAGTAGTTGACGCCTTGATCTTTTCTCAATTTCAAATACCTCTACAACATGATTTTCTTCTTTCTTCTTCATTGCGGCCTTTATCATCAAAGATTGGAGGTACTACCCAACTTCTGCAAATTGGCACACGAGCTTCACTTTCGGGAATGGCGAGTGTAGAAGTAATTTTTGCTAAAGCATTGGCATGTTTATTATCCTTCCTTCGAATATGCTCAATTGTTACATCTCCAAGCCATCCAATAAGCCTCTTCGCATAATTGACGTATGGGAGTAGCTCAAGCTTCTTCACTTCATATACTCCAAGTAGTTGATTAACCACCAATTTAGAGTCTCCGTAAACTTCAAGACGCAATTGCTTTATGTCAACCATCATCTCCAACCCAAGGATGAGAGCTTGGTATTCAGCAACGTTGTTTGAACAATTTTGAGTTAGAGTAAATGAGTAAGGCAACACTTCTCTATCAGATGTAACGAAGATAATTCCAGCTCCAGCTCCTTCTCTATGAGAAGCTCCATCAAAGTACATCTTCCATGGAGGGAAAATCTCGATTACAAGCACATCTTCATCAGGTAATTCGTCGGATAACTCCCACTCAGCAGGGATGGGATGATCCGCCAAGAAGTCCGCCAAGACTTGCCCTTTCACTGCCTTTTGAGGGACATATGTGATTTCAAATTGTTGCAATTGTAGGTACCACCTTGCAAGTCTATCAGAAAGGACTGGCTTTGTCATAACATACTTTAGTGGATTTGCTTTCGAGATCAGACGAATTGTGTGAGCTTGAAAGTAGTGCTTCAACTTTTGGATTGCGAAGATTAATGCCAAGCAAATCTTTTCAATCAATGAATAATTCAGCTCGTTTGGTGTCATCATCCGACTCAAGTAGTACAAAGTGCTCTCTTTTCCACCATGATTTTCTTGTGCCAGTAGAGCTCCCACAGAATGTTCTTGAGCAGCAATATAAAGGATCAATGGGCGCCCTGGCACTGGTGCAACCAACACAGGAGACTTCGTGGATATATGTGATACTTTTGAAAGCATTCCTAGGCAAGATTCATCCCATTCAAATGGAACACCTTTCTTCATAAAGGCGGCTCGATGGTTGGCATCGATCGGCTAGATTTGAGATGAACGCCCGAAGATAAGCGATTTTCCTTGTAAACTTTTGATTTCGTGAATGTCACGGGGTTCAGCATCCTTACTATCGCATCGATCTTTGCTTGCTCAATCTCGATACCTCGATGACGAACTACAAACCGAAACTTTCGGACCGAACAAATGCACACTTGATGGGTTCATCTTAAGTTGATATCTCCTTAAACGTTCAAAAACTTTCCTCAGATCAAGGAGGTGATCTTCTCGCTTCTTAGACTTCACGACCACATCATCGACATAGCACTCAATATTTTTGTGAAGCATATCATCGAAGATTTTCTGCATGGCTCTTTGATATGTAGCTCGAGCATTCTTCAAACCAAATGGCATTACTTTGTAGCAAAGATATACCTTTCTCGAGTGCACGAAATCTTTGTCGACTCTTCATCCTCCTGGAGCCATACATATTTGATTATATCCAGGCGATCCATCCGTGAAAGATAATGCCGTGGCCCGTAGTGGCATCAATCATGAGTTCGATTATGGGCGGTGGAAAATCGTCTTTAGGACACGCCTCATTTAAATCTCTAAAGTCAACACAAATTCTGATTTGACCATTCTTCTTCCTTACAGGGACAATGCTCGAGATCTATGTAGGGTATTTGACTTTTCGAATAAACCCAGCTTCGATGAGCTTGTTTACTTCGACTTCGATCAATGGGACCAAGTCGGGCGAAATCGTCGTTGAGTTTGCTTAATTGGGCGGGTTCCTTTCTTAACGGACAAGTGATGTCTTTGCTACTTTTTGGGTCTAATCCGGGCATCTCTTTGTAGGACCAGCGAATACATCCTTGTACTCCCGGCGATTCGATATCGATTTTTCTTCATCACCGTTAAAAATTCAGATGATGTAGATTGGTCGTGATCATCATTGTCGCCCAAATTAATTTCTTTTAGCTCATCGACCGTGGCTTTGATCTCTTCTTCAAGTTCAGGAGGGGCATCTTTGGCATCTTCTTCTTCCCCTTCTTCGCTTAAGGTGATATGATATGTTGATGCCACACTTTCTTTATCATCTTCATCGTCTTGAGATTGCGTGAAAACAACAGTTTGAATCTAGCTTTCAACACCCTTTCACATGATATGAGCAAAGTAGTTTGTCGCTTCATACGAGATGGAACAAGACTTCGAAGCTTTTTAGTAGCCCGTGAATTTCTAGATCTTTTCCAATATTTTGATGATTTAGAGATGCCCAATCTCTGATGGATGGTTCCTTTGCTATTCAACTTTTGAATGGGTCCGAGTCTATCAAAGATCGATGCTCAAATCGCACCTTCTTTCCATTTTCGTCAAAGGCATCCTCCGTTGATGAAAGTTCTCCCTCGAACACATAATTGATGTTGGCTCTTCTAATGGCGTCTGAATGGGAGTTGGTGCCACAAACCCAAGACCTGTCCGAGTATTTTTAACCACATGTCCACTTTCTTTCGATGTCTTTTGAGTACTTGTAGCTTCAGAAGGGAGCTTACCCAAGGTGGTATTCTCTTGTGGGTTATATCCAGCTTTAACGAGAAGATTGTAAGCTTTTGGATCAAAGCATTTTGCATTTTGAAGCCCTTCCCGTGTTCGATATTAGGTCCTCGGTTGGTCGGACAAACTTTTCGAGTGGTTGCGGAGATGGTTTCTTATCATCAAGTTTTGTTAAAGGCAATACCAATCCCTCCAAAGGTCCATTGTCATCGTGACTTGCAGAAGCACTCTTGATTTTGCCCTCTTTGACTTCATCATCTTGTGGCTTAGGTGGATTTTCTTTAGCCTTGATTGCCTTAATGTCTTGAAGTAGTACTTGGCATCGGCAAAATGTGACTCTGCCTCGGTGAAAGGTTTATCATCTCCAAGAACTTTCTTTACCACACCGTCTCTACAATACTTGAAGCATTGATGCCAAGTAGAAGGAACCACCCCATTTTCATGTAGCCAGGGCGTCGAAAGCATATTGTAAGAAGTCTTAGCGTCATGACATGAAACAATGCAGTTGAGGCCATTTCGCCCATCAACAATTTCTGATGCCGAGAGCCCTTTGCCCCCCTTGGTTGAAGCCTTGGATCATCAAACGACTATTTGCAAGTTCATCCATGGGGATTTCTAACTATTTCAATGTGCTTGTGATGATAAGATATTTCTTCTTGAGCCTCCATCAATCAAAATCCTATTCACCTTTTGCTCGCGAGTATAGCCTCTCCACGAACAATGGCCTTGTTATGGGTTTGGAACCAAGCAGCAAGTCCTCGTCAGTGAAAGAAATTGTTGAGACGCAATCTTCAGTGATATTGTCAACTTCCTTCTCAAGTAACCATGCTTCACTAGGTGAAGCATGCTGCTCATTCGTCATGTTGCATGCAACATTACCCGCATCCATGGATCCAGATGTGATGGTAATAACATTACTAGTTGCACTATCTTCCTCAAGTGATATCTTTCCTTGGCGAGCTAACTGCATGACTTTATCTTTGAAAACGAAGCAATCATGAATTGGATGGCCTACCAAACGATGGTATTTGCGATGCCGGGTCATCAACTTCTTACTTCATCGGGCGCTTCATTTCGGGCAATTCAATGAGGTTTGCCTTGAGCAGATCGTCAAATATCCCAGAGACATCAGAGTCAAGGAATGGATATTGTTTATCTTGCATCTCCCTCAAAGTCAACTTTTTCTGTTCTCTTTCTTGAGGAATGTCTTTCTTTTCATTAGTCTTTGCATTTGCATTGGCTTTAAACTTGATAGGTGTTATGTTAACTGTCATTGATTCCTTGTTTGGAGCTTTAGAAGAAAACTTGCCCCCTTTCTTGGCTTCATATCGCTCTTTGGATCTCTGAGACTCTTGGATGGGTGGCCCTTCAACTCCACTTGCAGCCATACTTAATTCCATATCATGAGCCCGAGTAGCCAACTCTTCAAATGTTTTCAGTTGGATTCCCTGAAGGATGTATCGAAGACCCCAATACATTTATTGGATGCACATCTCGATAGCGAAGCTTCGACAAGCGGTCTTTACGATTGAGGCTCAAGTTCCTCCATCGATTGATGTAGTCGATGACAGTTCTTCCTTCCACCGGACAGTATTTGTAAGCTCGATCATGCTAACCCGTCCGCCGAGTCTTTGTAAAACCGATTGAGAAACTCATGTTCCAATTGCTCCCAACTATCAATCGAGTTTGCTTCCAAGTCAATATACCAATCGAATGCGTTGCCCTTCAGGATCGGACAAACTTTTACGAGGCGATCTCCATAAGTCCCGAAAGCATCATTACACGTTTTGACAAAGTGAGCCACATCTTTGCTTTTAGGTTGCCACTTAGTCGAATTATTGGAACTTCGGAGGTTGGTAACCAACGAGCATCTTCAAGTTGTCAATCCTTTGCGTATATGGCTTGGCATAAGTCATAGATGACTTGGAACTTCCATCGAACTTGTCCTTAATAGTCCCCATAATGAACTCCTTAAGTTGGTCGGTCGAGGAATCGACCCATCGACGAGACTTGCAACTCTTTACGAGACTTCTCCTTTTCATTTGGTCGTTGCTTCATGGATGTCTCGACCTCCTCATGTGTTTCAACTTGCTTGCCCATCGCACGCTTGTATCAACACCATCTATTTTGTTCATCAGTTTTGCAATTTGCGAGTCTTGTTCTTTGACATGATTGGCGAGTCCATCAATGGCCCTCGTCAAACTTGCGATTTATTCTTCAAGCGATGTAGCATTCATCATCATAGCGGGTGCTATGTTTGAGCAACTTGATGTCGAGCGGGAGATTGGGGATGAAGCATCATCTCTTAAGTCTCCATCATCTTGAGATGAGTTAGATTTGCTTTAGCTCGCACTCGCGAGTCTTCTCAAAGGATGTACTCAGCTTCTTGGACATACTCCTTGTAGTGATACCAACACTTTTACTTGTGTCACCTGAAGAGTTTGAAGAAGCAGCTTTTGTTGATGTGGTTTTGTGAGTAGCCATCGCGATACTTCAAGATTTGTTTGAGGAAAAGAGATGAGAGGTAGAGATTGTCCCACTGGGCGTGCCAAAAATTTGTAACACAAATTTTTATTGTCTGCAAATATCAAACAAGAAAAAAGCGTACAAATTAAATATATATGAATCAAAATGAAAATATATAGGTTACAATCCCTATTTCTCCTGTGATTCTTTTCTTCAAGAATAAAATATCCAAGATTTGAGAGTTTGGAGTTGAACTCTTCAGTTTGATCTTCTCCAAACTTGAATTTGAACTTCAATAACGTTAATTCGAGGGCTTGGTTGCTTGATCTTAAATCAAACGTAATATATATGATGATGTTTGAGTTGAATATATGAACTTCTTGGTGAAATTGACCTTTTGATCTTCCTCCAATATGGTTCTGACTTCAATAACATTAATTCGATGGCTCAGAAGCTTATTCCCGAATCAAACGCTGTATTTGAATGGACTCCGCGATGAACGCCTTGACTTTCGCTTTGAAAACCGTGGATCTCCTTGAATATATTCTTCTTGCCTTGAGAAAATTTCCTCCGTCTTCTTGCTTGGATTTCTTCTCTTTGAATTGTGATTTAATTACTTGAGAATGACCCCTATTTATACTTGTAGGAGAGGGGTCTTAGGAAAACTCATATGGTGAGGACTCTAATTTGTTTGGTCCTTCAAATTTAATATTATTTCTTTAATCACAAATTGTAATAAGTATCAAAAGAAATATTAATAAATCAAGATAAATCTTGATTTAAAAGAATTTGACATTTGACATTCTTTAATTGGTCAATAAATATATATTAAAAATATCAATTAATCAACTATTTAAATTAGGAATTAAATTTGAATAAATTCCCAAATATAAATAGAAAATATATAATTGATATTTAATATAGAATTTCACATGTGTCACCATTTAATTGGTGCAAATTTAATTTGTCTACAATATTAATGGAAAATGAAACATGAAAATATGAAAAAAGATAAGTAATCTATAATATAATATTATTACATATTCAACCAATGTTGAATATTCACTTATTGGAGATCTAATATATATAGTCATTGCCTATTCAAACGTAAATGAAAACACCGTGTACAACATTCAATTGTAATTTATATTTAAAACTCATGAAATAATAAATTTGATGGTTTAATAAAATATTTAAATACTTCAAATATTATTAGTTCCTTGTTTCAAAATCTTCTTTGGTAGATTTATTATGCTTTTTTTCTGCTTTATCAATATGAAATAATACAAAACCAAACAAGGGAGGCATTGAGAGAAAAGAAACAAATGCTAAAAATTAATGAAGTTGCCGACATGAGGGGACTATTCAATTATGCCCAAAAGAATTTTTAGATCACAATTTTTGATTAATAAAAAAACTTACAATTCATTAAATTAGCAAGTATTTCCTGACAAGAATCACTGGAACCCTGACACCCGTACATACACCACATCACATCCCACAATTTTTTCCAAAAATTAAGCTAACTTCCAGAATATATTAATTTATATTTTGTAATGTTATAGTCAAATCTTGTCCAGAAATTAGTTATTTTTGTTTTCTTGAATGCTTTAGGGGTTGGCTTCATTCATCGAATTGTTGTTGAAAATTGAGTATTTAATTGATATTGTTGTTGCATAATTGAATGATTTTGGATAGTTTCATGGCTTATTTAATTGGGTATTTAATTGATATTGTTGTCCCAATTTTAATACATGGTAAGATCGTGGCTTATTTAAATACATGGCTCGATCGTGCCTCATTTTATGTGGCACAATTGAGCCAATTTTTTATGATGGTGCCATGTAGAAAATTGGGCAATCATGTCATGCCAAAATTTGTACGTAGGATGCGCGATTGATCAAAATTTCAACAACAATATTAAAATTATTACATTATTGGTGTCAATGAATTCATTCGGGTCCATATTTGCAGCGAATTCAGGATTTCGAATTTTTTTTTTTAAGATTTTGTAGAGAAGAATAATGAGAGAAAGTGAAAGGAAAAAAATATTATATGTTTAAAAAAAAGATTGGGTGTATTTAGAAATTAAGAGGGGTATATTTACACTGTTTTATTTTATTAAGGGTATCATAATCTTTTTAACTTAATGGCAGTTTTGTAAATATTGGGAGAGAGATGTAATCAAATCTTGGGGGCAAATTGCGCCACCCTTAAAAATTATAATCTGCATCATAAATTGAACAATACTGAATTAATTTAATAGAATAATATTTTGATTTGCTAAGAAACTCTATTTCATTGCTTTAATTGAAACGCTATTACTTCACGGTCCAGGATGCTTCTTTAGCACAATCCTAAAAAGACATAGCAACTACATTTTCCAGTACAGTTTATTTGAAGTTGAACCAGAGAGGGGATGGATGAACTTGAATAAAATAAAGCACCAAAATTATAAACTGGAAGCTGGACTTTTGAAAAATGAAATGGAATCAAAATATCACCACCTTTAGAGCTTCAAAGAAGAGGGATATGGAAAGGTGGAAATTATTTGTTTTGAGTATATAATTAAAGTTAAATTAAAGAAAGCGAAAAAAACACTATACCCAATCTACTGTTGTAAAACACAACAAAAACACGTAGTTCAATTTGGGGAAAAAATAAAAATAAAAATTGGAAATTTAAGGGGACATCGATTCTCGAGGTGATTTTAGCATCAAGATGAATTCAGTAGCAAATTACCCATTTTCACATTAGATTCATCCTTTGCCCCAGAACCATTCACAAATACAAAATCAAATCCATATAATATATATGATAACTTAATTATTGCAGAAATAGATACATATATTCATATATATAGACACAGAAGAAAGCAGAAGCGATCAGAACCTGTCGGGATTCACTATTAACATCACACTTAAATCAGTGGATTGACAGACTATGAATTTCTTCGTCATCTCGCCAACATAAAGAGAAAATGAGACAAAAAAATTCCATAAAATAAAGAAAAAACTATATAAAAAATACTATAGTAAATGGAAAAGCTCAGAACTTCTTAGAGGGATTGAGCACCGTCACCGACGACAAGCGTCTACGGCTCAAAAAATTTCATCACTGCAGATTAACTTAGATTAGATTAAACAAAATAAAACACAAAAAAAGTTGAACAAAAAGATCTGGAAGATGAACTGCTGAATGGGCAAAAGCAGTGGGGAAAGAGAGAATTTATAGAGTGTGGGGGCTCCAAAGAAACCCTAGAGACGTTGAAATGGGGCTGCAGTCGTGTGTGAGTGCTGACGGCGCTCTAAAACCCTACTATTAATGAGAGATGCTATGGGTGCTAAGGTGCCGTTTGGCAACTTATAAAACTTATACCCTTGTTTGGTTCCAAAATGTAATAAATATATATTTTTACAATTCTATATAATTGTAAGCAAATTTTGCTAGTGTGAGATTCTATTGATATTTATTTCATTGATGCAATTAGGGGGGGTTCCGGAATTATCGGTTCCGGTTCAAAAATCGCCGGTTCTGGTTCTTCATTTTGGAGGAATAGGAACCGGAACTGTTGCCTCACGGTTCCGGTTCCAAAATCGGAACTGACGGTTCCGGTCCGGTTCGAAACCCGGTTCCTTCACTGTTCCGGTTCCATTTTTAACCGGAACCGTTATTTATCTTTTGATAATTTTTTTGATTTTCTTAAAATAGTTTATCAATTTCAGTTTAAAAAAAGGAAAAGAAAGAAAAATATTTGGACTTAATATTTATTTATGTTTTATACTTAATATTAAATAATATTAAACTATCTATGTATACTATTAGAGTATAGAAGAATCAAATTTCACGTAGTTCTCTTACAACATTTGGTCTAAAATGTGCCTTATGTAGTTACGAATATAAAACATCATAATAAACATTTAACATTTTTTCTAACATATGTTTACCAAAACAAAATTGTTGGTTTTAACCTTAAAAAAATGGTTTCATCATGGTTCCACCAACGGTTCTAACTGACGATTAAAATCGTCGGTTCCACGATTTTTGAGACTTAGGAACCGGAATCGGAATCGGTCTACACGGTTCTAGTTTCAGTTTTGGAACCGTTGACCACGGTTACGGTTCCAATTTGGAACTCGATTTGGTTTCATTTGGCCACCCCTAGATGCAATGCATGGACTATATTTTTATAAAAATAAATGTTGATTTTTAGTAATTGCAAATTCTAGAGTTTCAATAAAATAATTAATATATACAGATAAATTAATTTGATTACAAATATTAAAATTATAAATAGAAAATAAATTATTATAAACTATGAAAATGTCTTTAAATACAAAATAAATTAAATTAAATTAATTCATAAATATTAATAATAATAATACAATTTGTATAAATTAATCAGAAAAATATTAAGTTTAATATTATGTCTTATAAATATGAAGCAAAAAAAAAATACCAAGACATAAGAAAATTATACAAGTACACATCAAAAAACTTATTACATAAAAAATCCAACATATTGTGTTAGCACTGAAGACACTAGTATTCAAAACAATATTTAGAAAAATAATCTGATTTACTTAAAAAACGAAGAATAAATAAACATATTTTGTAACACCCCATTTTCATATTTTCAAAGTAAAATACGTTTTATAAAATGAAACTGTGACTTGATAAAAAAAAATAACGCTTTCTAAGTATTCTACGGAACTTTTACCATTTAGTATTAAAAAAAAGACTTTTACCAACCAAATAATGATTTAAAATATTGTATGACAATTCCAAAAAATTATATTATACCATAAAATAAAATCAGTTCCAAAATTTTATTTAAAAATAGTCCAACAAAGGAAATAGAGATTTAAAATAAAATTCATTATTCTGAAACTTCAACTCGGGTCACCGCCACCACATGTCCAATCAACTCCATCATTAATCTGAAACAGAAGTTTTATATTTGGGGTGAGCATTCAACGGCTCAGTAGTGACATATTTGTCCAAGCTAAATACACTATACACATCACAAAATAACATGCTTAAAATTTGTAACTGTAGTTATGGCATTGAAACATGGCTTGCACTGCCGGGATTTCATCGGATGGAACTTTTATGCCCCAGACCTCTGTATGGTCCCACACGACTATAGACATTAAAATATGGCTTGCACTGTCGGGATTTCACCGGAGGGAACTTTTATGCCCCGAACCTCCACATGGTCCCACACGACTATGGACACGTAGCACGTAGAAGCAACATTATCAAGCAACATATAAAGAGCATTTAACATGGACAAATAAAAGCGGAAAAACCCCTACCTTGAAAAGTAGCGTAGAGTAGAATGTGTCGAAGAGTGCAAATTTCTATGCCCTAAAATTCTTGTTGCCTACAAATTAAATTTAAACTAGTATTAATATTTTATAGTAATATCCAACCTTCCTTCATAGACTAATGCGCACTTAGTAGCTATAGCAAATTCTTTAATGTCTTCAGGGCAATGGTTTCTCATCTTGCACAAATACATATTTGTCGTTTGTGTCTCCCGGATTCTATCTCTAAGTACAGGCCACACATCAATTGTTGCAATAATCAATTCTTATCCATCACCACTAGAAGGTGCTATACGACCTCGATTCTCAACTTCGCAAACTCATTTATTAAGTGTTCCTATTTTATAGGTAAACTAGTCAACTCTTCTTTAAGTTGTTGGAAATTTCATCATATTTCTCGTCTATTGAGACATATCGTTTTTTTTTTTTTTGGTCAATCTAGTCATTGGTGTTGAACTTTTCGAAAAACTTTCTATAAACCTTATATAATACCTAGATAGACCCAGAAAACTTCAAACTTAATTCACAATCATAGGTGCATGCCATTCATTAACAACTTCGACCTTAATCAGGTCAACTTCTATTTCTCAAATAGTAACATCATGATCGGAAAAAAAAATACTACATAGACCTTATAAACTCATAATCCATCTTAACAAACATGATTGGTTCTCTTCATAGTGATACTCATAGTCAGATAAGTCAGTTAACTAATAAATCTTGTAATTGCACCTTGAAATCTTGTAATTCCTTTGACGCCATCCTATAAGGTGAGTTTGACCGGTAATGGTCCAAGTATAAGTTAATAGTAGATCTATTTGTCTATCTAGTGAAATCCCAAATATCTTTCTGAAAATATCTTACCTAGTTTCGAATAAAGCATATTGATCATTATAAAATCAAAATATTGAAAACCTATTATACTAACCAAATATATCTGATAATCTCTTTCTTAAACTTTCATTGTTTTCTTTCCTAAAACAATTCAAGGTATAATACTAGCCTTAATTTATTCAATAGAAAACAAACTCATCTTTTTTATGCATTGAAATACTATCTCCTTATGTGACACTCTATACCTTCTCGGCTCTTCCTAAGTTTGTCTATGGTAAAATTGTTCCTCCATACAAATCAGTTTCTAAATCTAGTCTACAAGCTTTCAGTTTCATGACTTCAGACATCCAAGCAATTATTATTGTATTTTTCCCAAATGATATCATAACCATCTCAGTCTGTTACCGTTAACTCTTGGAAAACGATCATAGCGTAAATCGAGAATATTCAACTTGAAAGAAATCAGTAAATTCCCTCTAAATCTATGTTTTGCTAGTGATCTACTCATAGTCAATCCTAACATTCTAGATTGCCTATAAATTCGTAATGAACCTCATGTATTCTATCACAAGGGTCCTCTAGAGTTTGTATTGTTCTTTCTATTTGTCTATATAATTTATCAATATCTTGCAATGGACTAATTATCACATTCTATCGTATGCGCTATGCATCCACGAAATTTAAGTTAAATAATTTTTTTTTTCGACAATAGGAATCATATAATTCTGTCAGTAGTAGTTGTAAGTCCAAGCGGCTACGATAATCTAGAGGGGGGTGAATAGATTATCTCCATCTTTTCGATTTCGCCCTCTTTTTCGAACCAAATGCTCAAACACAATAATAAAGGTGCGGAATGTAAACAACACATATCGATTTATAGAGGTTCAACCCACCTAGGGCCTAATCCTCTACCACCCCAAAGATATCCTGGGATGGATTACAAAAAGAAAAAAGATTTTATTAATTTACCACAAATTAATACAACACCAACTTACAACAACACCTTGAAGAGCACCACACTCTTCTTCAACACCACTTTTGAGATTACCATAATCTCTTCTTGAAGATTACCACAATCTCCAACGGCACCTTGTGAAGATTACCACAATCTTCAACCTTTAAGAACACCAAATTCTTCAACACCTCAACAAGAAGATTACCACAATCTTCTCACACCTAACACCTAGATCACCCAAGTGTGTTCTTACCCACGAGAACACTCACAAGGATATCTTGTGTTGAATGATAACCAAAAGTTCAAGATTACAACTCGATAATGAATAATACAATTGAGTGCAAGTGTAATCAAGAATAGCCTCGACCTCAAGGATGTGAAAGTGAATAGCTAGGCAAATTACAACAAGAAATAAGACATGTAAGAACAAGTGTATTCTTGAGTGTATCTTGTTGTCTTTGTAGTTTTCTCTCTTTTTTTTTTGTTGTGCTTCAAAACTTCCTCTATTTATAGGAGATGATTGATACTTGATAGGCTCCTCTTGGAATCGATATCTACAAAAAAATTGCAATTAAAATCAAGATTATAGCTGTTAGAAATCAATCCCAAAATTTAGGGAAAAGGCATGTCACTGTTGCAACAACGTTAGAATTTTCTTTGTCAAAGCATAGAGCGACGGTCGCACAAAAATAGAAGTTTGAAACATATAGCGAGCAAATTAACACGGAGCGATCGGTCGAAGTGCACCTCGACTGTCGAGCCTATGTGCAACCGTAGGTTGCAATGACCAATTTTGAGAGTTCTCAAGTTTCTGCATTTCAAAACTTGTTCCCAGTCTTAGTCGCCTCTTTGGTCGACCGGTCGACCTCTAAATGAAGTGTTGTCCGATTTTTGTCGAAAATAAACCTCAAGAAATACTCAGAAAAATTCGTAAAAACATTTTAAACCGATCGGGAGTATTTAGGACAACATTATAAATATAGTTTTGATAAAATAACACATTAATACAAAAATTGTTGTCCGATATAAATTCCAATAAATACTCAGAAAAATTCGTAAAAATATTTTAGACCAATCGGGAGTATTAGGACAACATTTAGAAACGTAGTTTCAATGAAAGAAACCATTGACATAAAATTATTAAAAGTGTTTGTCCAATATTATCGAAAATAAACTTGAGGAAATACTCCGGAAAATATTAAAACCATTTTAAATCATTTAGGAGTATTTGGACAACCTTTAAAACCATTGTTTTGGTATAAAAACAAAATCATCAAAATCATGATAAAACCATTTATCAAACAATCTCCCCCTTTTTGATGATTACAAACCAAAACAATTTTAACGAGGTCGATTTTAAAAACAAAACAATTTTACTGGTTAAAGAGAACTATCCGTTGTGAGTGACAACATTCCATTCAATAAAAACAAGGATGGGAGTAGAGATATTCAAACACATATAGCAAATGCTCCCCCTATCAACATGCACAACAAGAGTTATATAGAAGCAACTTAATCAAAAGCTAAAAGCTTAGCTTTTCAATATTGAGCTTAAGTATCAATAACTTAAAAACTCCCCCTGTCAAAGAGACATCATTAGAACCATATATGCGTCCATACTACAACCAATGGACTAAGAAACATATACAACCATAATACACCAAGAGGGGACAAAATATGATCCACAACTTATGGCTTTCAATAGCCACAACTTATAGCTTCTTTTCATTGAGCTTATCTTAGCTTCTTTGAGCTAAAGAGCTCATAACATGTTTCTCCCCCTTTGGAATCATCAAAAGAATGTTAGCACGATAAATACATCATATATTCATATCAAAGTGCGCAACTAAACCGATGTATCGAGCTATTTGAACATTGAAGCTTATAAACCAAATAGGAGGGAAGAGTCGAATCATACGACTTATAGAAGCTTATCAAAACATGATTTCTATAAATATATAAGACTTTTCAAATCAAGAGAATCATGTAGGTGATGAATTTTTCATTGAAACATTTCGTCGAACACTTGGCGTGTGTCGAATAAAACTAAAAGAATATAACGCCTTTGCAATTCGTTTAAGCCAAAAAATTTCATCACCAAATTAGTTCAACCAACATTCATCCATCAACAATAATAATTCACAACACAACTTTGCAAGAATTCCAACAAAAAAAATACATAAGCACTTTCTCACGGGTTCCACCCATTGAGATAAAGGAGTAGAATTCTTACCAATTAATCGGAGAAGTCGAGTAATAAGGATGATAATCTCGTACTATAAACCCAAAAATATAGAATATACAAGAAAGAAATCATTTTGGGTGAATTGTGTGTGAAAAATGCGAAGGGGTTCGATTTTGGAAGAAAAGAACCAAAATAACGTTTAAGATGACAGAACCATTTTTTAACTCTGAAAATGGCAGGGGCGACCGGTTGGAGGGCTGGGCAACCGGTCGGAGGCTAGGCGGCCGTCGGCCTCGACTCCTTCACCATTTCTTTCTGTTTTGCAAATTCCGTAATTTGATCCAAAAATCCGATTTTACGCCCCTAAGTTTTAAAACGTGCAAAATGCAAACGTAGACCTCATTCAATATACATTATGTCATAATCAAGCTCGAATCGAGGTAAAATACTCGGCGGTTAATGATCAAAAAATCCATGAGTTATCCTTGAGATGGAATTAAACACATCTCAAGTTTTTGTTAAAAATCACAATCCCTTAAAAATATATCGAATCTCAATATATTTAGTTCGATGATGACGAACTATATTTTGAATAATTTTCACCGGACTTGTTATCCCAAAAAAATAAGAACGTTTTAAAAGCTTTGGATGAACAAGTCATAAGAAGAAGTGCCTTATAAATATTTGAAAATTTCTTTTAACGACACTTTAATGAGATTCGTTGGGAAATTTTTTGAAGTCGAGCATATAGACATAAGGCATATGGAATGTCGAGTCTATAGAAATAATACAAGAAAACATACCTCGAATTTGTTTGTCAACCGACATGCCTTTCTCAACCTTTGTCAATCTCTTCATTGGTAGCCATAGAGGTTGAGATGATTCTTCCTTCTTCAATGCCTAACTCCTTCAAGAGTTCTTTTGAAATGTAATCATCTACTTGGCATTGAATGATTTGAAGTCCAAGTAAGAAATTGAGCTCCCTCATCATGCTTATTTCAAGTACACCTTGCATCAACTTGAAAAATATCTTGCACAAATATTCATTAGTAGTACCAAAAATATTCTCATAAATATGCACAAGTAAACAATCTTGCCCTTTTTCAAAAACAAAGAGAGTAGTATCAACTTTACCTCTTGTAAAATCATTTAGCAAAAATAGCTAAGTCTATCAACCGTACAAGGCCTTTTTAAAAAAAACATTTGGCCTAGAAAAAATTTTAAACACCAGAGGTTGTTTTACTTAGACTTCTTCTAGAATAAAACCATTGAGAAAATTGGATTAAACATCCATTTTGTAAAGCTTGAAATTTTCTTAAAACAAGAATGGGCAAGTAAAATGCAAATAGCTACTAAATGTGCTATGAGTGCAAATGTTACATCAAAATCAATTACCTTCTTCTTGAAAATACCTTTGAGCTACTAACCTCGCCTTTAGTTCGACCAATGTTGCCTTGGTCATCGAGTTTGTTCCTAATACCCTTTTTGTCTACTTCATTACTATTATCATAGGGCATCCAATTTGTCTAAGGTGTTCACAATAGAACATATACATCCAAATATTTTGAGGTAACCAATATTTGGAGTACTTCATTTCTTATCTACACAACTTAACAAACTCATTAACGGCATCGCTTATATAATCAAGAATAAAAATAGCCCAAGTGTAAAAACATGTCTCAATCATCAATAACAAAATATCTTGCAAAAGAGCATAGTAGTAAGAGACATTATATATATAGACCATGAAGCAAGAAACACATACTATGCATTTAGAAGATCATCAAGAGTCTAATAAATCATGCAAGTTCAAATAAGCTTAAGAAAGCTACAAAAGGTCTCTTTTGAAATTTGAAAATCCGATAGCATATAATTGAGACCTCATTTAAAAGAAGTATTTGAACAAAAGTTGACAAAGCAAATATGTGCAATCAAATATCGAATAGTGCCTTTCAAAAAATCTAAAAATCCTTTTAATGGCACTTGTATGAAATACTATGAAAAACAAGCACATATGCACATGACGATACATATATCGAGTCTATAAGAGTAAGAATAACACAAGTAAACGTACCTCGATAATTAATGCCTTTCTTGACAAATAATGACGTAAATGGCTATTTGTGAAAATTTGTAAATCTACACAATTCTTAAAACCGATCTAGTACAAATCATAAAGATAAAAGTGTAGGCTAAGAGATATCACAAGTAAGCTCATACCATAAAAATCCATAAGAGATGATAACACACTTTAGTCTACAAAAATGCACAAGAGTTTTAAAAACATCATATAAGGTCTTCTTTTTCAAAAAAAATTTTAAAAGCACAAATATATATTGAAGACCTTAATTAAAAATAAATACTTAAAAACTTATTTTGCACTTAATACACAAATAAGAGCATGCATGATAACAAAATAAAATGCATATTTAACTAGGGAGATACGGGTTACCAATTACGCCATTTCCATGGGTTGTGACGTTCCCATTGTTGATGGTATCTTCCCTTTTGAAAATCTTCTTGTTGATGATAGTTTCTCCAATTGCTCCATTTCCAAGCATTGTGGCCTTCCCATTTTTGAAAGTGTCTTTCTCTTGGAAAATCATCTTGTTGATGATGTTTTTGCCATTTCCAAGGATTGTGTTCTTCCCATTTATGATTATATCATCTTCTTGGAAATTGGCTGTCTAAAATAGTTTCTCCTTCTTTGATCAAATGAAACGGTCATTCGATGTCTTTTTGGCGAAATAAATTTTCTTCGATCATTATTTCGCCGGGTACCTAATATGACATTGTTTTGTGGTACCCTCATGTGTTTGGGTCCTTTGGGATTAGTCTTGAGACTTTTAGGTCTCCAACAATAATTAGAGCTATTTCTAGCCCGACAAGTATTTACCGTATGACCCTTTTTACCGCAATAAAAGCATGTAATAATTCTATGACCAACATGCTTAGAGACTTGATCCTTTTTCATATGATTGACAACATTAAACTTATGATCAAGTTCTAGTTTCGAATTATCACAATAATCAACAATTTCGGTCATATCATTGGTACTCAAGTTGGATTTAGCTAAATCCTTTTTCATGCCTTCAATATTCTCAACAAGAGTACTATTTTCTTTTTCAAGGTTTCTAACCTTGTCAAGTGTGGTGGTGTGAGCACATGATAGTGATTCATAGGAAGTAAATAAACTATCCTTATCATTTTTCAAAACATTGAATTCCTTTTTCAAATTTTTGTATTTAACAAGTAAGTTTTTCGAATTCATCTTGTAGTTCATCAAAATCATTTTGCAAATCACTATAATCATTATCATAGGAAGTAGAGGGTTTAGAACTTACCTCGTTTTCTTCTTCGATGCCTATGAGGCATTGTTCAACTTCTTCATCATGGGAGATTGTAGAAGGCTCATCCCATGTTGTTGGATTTGATGTTGTATCCATTTGTGAAGTAGATGCTTTTGAGTTGCTCCTTTCATTTGCATACACTTCATAGATGGCTTCTAATTTTTGTCATACTTCATGTGCCGATCGAATACCTACAACATGATCAAATTCCAAAGTAGTAAGTGAACAATACAAAATCTTTAAGAGCTTTACCATTTAAGGAGATGATTCTCTTCTCTTCATCATTGAGCTCTTTGAAGCCTTTAGAGGTGTGTGGTGTGTTTTTCGTCGGAATGGATTCTCCATTGATGACGGTGTTCCAAATATCAAACCCACAACCTTGTAAATAGCATTCCATTCTTTCTTTCCAAAATATAAAATTTTTGGAATCAAACCGAGGTGGCTTGGTGGTGGAGGTGCTTAGGAAAGATGAGCTTCGTTAAATAGCCGACGATCGTTTTCTCTTCACTCGCGATGTGAAACGAGCTTGCCAAAGAGTTTGGCTCGATACCACTTGTAAGTCAAGCGGCTACGATAATCTAGAGGGGGTGAATAGATTATCTCCATCTTTTCGATTTCGCCCTCTTTTTCGAACCAAATGCTCAAACACAATAATAAAGGCGGAATGTAAACAACACACGTCGATTTATAGAGGTTCAACCCACCTAGGGCCTAATCCTCTACCACCCCAGTATATCCGGGATGGATTTCAAAAAGAAAAAAGATTTTATTAATTTACCACAAATTAATACAACACCAACTTACAACAACACTGAAGAGCACCACACTCTTCTTCAACACCACTTTTGAGATTACCACAATCTCTTCTTGAAGATTACCACAATCTCCAACGGCACCTTGTGAAGATTACCACAATCTTCAACCTTGAAGAACACCAAATTCTTCAACACCTCAACAAGAAGATTACCACAATCTTCTCACACCTAACACCTAGATCACCCAAGTGTGTTCTTACCACAAGAACACTCACAAGGATATCTTGTGTTGAATGATAACCCAAAAGTTCAAGATTACAACTCGATAATGAATAATACAATTGAGTGCAAGTGTAATCAAGAATAGCCTCGACCTCAAGGATGTGAAAGTGAATAGCTAGGCAAATTACAACAAGAAATAAGACAATGTAAGAACAAGTGTATTCTTGAGTGTATCTTGTTGTGTTGTAGTTTTCTCTCTTTTTTTTGTTGTGCTTCAAAACTTCCTCTATTTATAGGAGATGATTGATACTTGATAGGCTCCTCTTGGAATCTGATATCTACAAAAAAATTGCAATTAAAATCAAGATTATAGCTGTTAGAAATCAATCCCATAATTTAGGGAAAAGCTGTCTGCTGCACAACGGTTAGAATTTTGATGTCAAAGCATAGGGCGACCGGTCGCACAGAAATAGAAGTTTGAAACATATAGCAGCAAATTAACACAGGGCGATCGGTCGAAGTGCACCTCGACCGGTCGAGACTATGTGCAACCGGTTGCAGACCGACCGGTTTGAGAGTTCTCAAGTTTACATTTCACGAAACTTGTTCCCAGTCTGCAGTCGCCTCTTTGGTCGGCCAGACCGACCGACCTCCTAAATGAAGTGTTGTCCGATTTTTGTCGAAAATAAACCTCAAGAAATACTCCAAAAATTCGTAAAAACATTTTAAACCGATCGGAGTATTTAGAACAACATTATAAATACGAGTTTTGATAAAATAACACATTAATACAAAAAGTGTTGTCCGATATAAATTCCATAAATACTCAGAAAAATTCGTAAAAATATTTTAGACCAATCGGGAGTATTAGTACAACATTTAGAAACATAGTTTCAATGAAAGAAACCATTGACATAAAATCATTAAAAGTGTTTGTCCAATATTATCGAAAATAAACTTGAGGAAATACTCCTAAAATATTAAAACCATTTTAAATCATTTAGGAGTATTTGGACAACCTTTAAAACCATTGTTTTGGTATAAAAGCAAAATCATCAAAATCATGATAAAACCATTTATCAAACAGTAGTGGCAATGCAATAGCGGTAGAGTAGCAGTTTCAATAGTTGTAGAAGTAGCAATAGAACTTTTGAAAATTTAAGTATGTGCCTTGGCTTTTGGAGTTGGCGTGGCATAGCGGTGGTAAGTAACCCATTTCTATGTTTTTTTTTGGACAAATATTTTTATATTTTTATATATTCTAATTTTAAAGAAAAGAGCCATTTTTTTAACGAGACTACAGAAACGTTGACCCGCTCTGATACCACACGACTATAGACATTAAAATATGGCTCGCACTGCCGGGATTTCACCGGAGGGAACTTTTATGCCCCGGACCTCTGTATGGTACTACACGACTATGGACACGTAGCCCGTAGAAGCAACATTATCAAGCAACATATAAAGAACATTTAACATGGACAAATAAAAGCGGAAAACCCCTACCTCAAAAAGTAGGGTAGAGTAGAGTGTGTCAAAGAGTGCAAATTTCTATGCCCGAAAATTCTTGTTGCCTACAAATTAAATTTAAACTAGTATTAATATTTTATAGTTTTTATATATATATAAACAAATTTAAATAATTGGGTAAAAAGTTGGCTTGCTAGATAAAAATATGGGGATCCTAAAAATATATTTCTATTCCTCCTTTTCTTTTCCTTTCTTCTTTTCTTTTCTTTTTCTCCCATTTTTTTTTTGTTCTCTTTCCTGCAAACCCATTTCCAAAAGAAAATCTCTCTCACCCATACCCATAACCATAACCCCTACCTCACGCCCCCTACCTACTCTCTTCTCTCTTTTGTTTTATTTCTCCCGTAAAGCCCTTCCCCCATTTCATCTCTTTTTCTTTTTTTTTTTTTTCTTTCCCCCTTTTCTTCCTCAATCCCCACTTTTCCTGTAACCCACTTCCCCCATTCCTCTCTCTTTTCTTTCATGTTTTCTTCCCCAACTTCTAACCCCCACCTCTCTGCCATATAACTCCTTGCCCTCCTCCCCCTCATTTCTTCTTCATCTTGTCCATTAATCTCATCCCCAAATTAACTTTTCTTGTTCTTTCTCTGTTTTTTTCCCCTCCCCCATTTTCACACACCACGCACACACGGTGGCGACTAGCGGCGATGGGCGGTCGGCGGCGATCGGGGTACCAAGTGTAAACCCTTTTTCGTCCATCTATCTTCTGTCCGGGTCTCTTCTCTCTCTGTTTCTCTCTTTTTTTTATTTCTTGTTTTGGCTTTGTGGTTTTGGATAAGATTTTTTTTTTGGCTTGGCGAGGGCTTTCTGGCGACCGGTGATGGTTTCTCATGGTGACTAGCTGTGGTGACAGTGGTGGGTGGTTTTGGTGAGGTTTGGAGATTTTAGGTGTAGGAGAAATTAGATGTAGGAGAAAATAAAGAAGAAACATTTATCTTGTGATAGATTATGAGTTTGTTGTGTAGGGCAAATTTATTGAGAATACGATGTTTTTGTATTGTTCTTAGAATTATAAGTTTGGTAATAAAGATTTTTAGACTCCTTTTTATGTCTATGATTGATTGAGATATTAAATTATGGTTTACTAAAAATTTGAAATTAAGATTTGATTAACAAAATTTACGTACTGAATATTTTTGGGTAATTGTTGATGAATTTGTTGACTGAAATAAATACTGATTAATTGAGATATAAAGCTGATTTGCCAGAAATATATTACAAATAACTGGAATATTAGATTGTTATAAAAATATTAATTAGAGATTATTAGGATAATTGATGATTTGTTATTTTACCATATTTGATAGATGATATTGGTTTGGTCTTAGGGTTTGGGTTAGGTAAAGGATCTAAGATTATTTATAATGGGCCAGTATATAAAGTAAAGTCTACAAAAATAATTTATTAAGTCCAAATGTAATAGAATTTTCTGAAATTCCCAAATTTTAAAATCCCCAACTGTCAAATAATCGAGCTCTAACTTCTATTTTCCCTCAAATTTCTCGGGTGTCACATATTTCCTAAGTCTAGTTTTAACCAGTGGGATGCTTTTTCAAACAAATGAAATTATAGCTAATTTTAATATATATTTTTTCTTAAATAAAAATGGATTTACAGATACAATTATACATCAATACAAAAATTATTATAAATTTTTAAAAACTTCTTTAACTTATAATAAACTTCTTTAAAAATAATGTATGAAGGAGGAAAAACTTATATATTGTATCAAGACAATTCACAATTAACATCTAAATTAGAGCAACATTTATTGTGATATATGTTGAAAATCTTCCGCTTATTTATTTGCATTATTATGCAGTGTTCTAAAAATTGCTAGGCGCTAGCCGCGCGGTAGACTGGGGCCTAGCGCCTAGGCGGAGCCTGGGCGGGGTTAGGCGGGACCTGAACGGCATTAGACGGGATCTAATTGAAAAAATAACGTAAGCAGACAAGGGAGGCCTAGTGCCTAGGTGGGGACTAATCGGAGCTAGACAGAGTCTTTTAGAACAGTGTTATTATGTATTTGCATAAAAAATGGTTTAATTTTTCAAATACACATGGCGGAATAGATTTAATAAAAAGATTAAAAATAAATATTATGCTTTCCATGTATGCATATTCCAGAATTAGAAATATATGGTGTGATTTAATGTCATTATTAGTCAATATTTAGAACTTCTTCTATATATAGTTTGAGAATAATGTATAGATTAAGAAAATATTTACGTAGTTTTTCAAGGCAATTCACAATTAAAATCTAAATTACGGCAATATTTCTAATGCTATATGTTGGGAATTCTCCACTTACTTGTTCACATTATTATCTTTTCTCTCATGTTTTAAAAACTTACTAGTAATCCCGCACGTACGTTGCACGTGTATTTTTATTTTACAATACAAATATCAATTAATAACCTGAATGAGTATTTATTACTTTGCTTTTATAGTAATATTTATATAAGGTAAATAAAAACAAAAATTTATCTATCAAAGATTCAAAGTTATAATTTCAATTATAAATTTAAATATCAAATTCATCTCGTTTATATTTCTCAATCTACGCTTTTCTCTATATTCTCTCTCTCTCTCTCTCTCTCTCTAAACAAAACATGTATATTCATATTGAACTTGTATTGTTGAACAAAACATGACTACTTCGACCACATTGTTAATCTATACTTTTCTTAATAACAACATATATATAAATTTATCAAGTTTTCATAAAAATATTTATGAAGAAATGTAATTACAAATTATTAAATGAAGTTTAAGTGTCAAAAGTATTTTCGTTAGAATAATCTCTCTGACCATATTGAATATCAATGTCATTGCTAGACATGAAAAACACAATAAAAAAACATGAAGTAGCTTGCTTTAAGTAATATAATAAAAAACATAACAACTTTAGTTTTCACGTATTTAACCCTTATAGAATGAAGCTTCGGTGGTCGATAAAATGAAAGAAACCCGGCCTATTCGTATGTGCTTAGTAGTCAAACGTATCAAATGCTAAGAAAATATCTAACATTTATAAACACCAAATATTGTAAAATTAAATATTGTTATTGTTATATCAAATTATAATCTAAAATAGTTATAATTTTATTTTAGTATATTTATTTTGTATTTAATGTTTTCCAATTGAATCTAAACATTAATATGGTAAATAACAACGTGTTAATTTTTCTGTAATTAATATAAATATAATCTTATTTATAGACATCTTGTCAAATTTTCTATATGTTTTAACTAAGATAATATTATATCATATACTATTTTTTCTATATTTAGTTATGTAATTATTGTTAATTAGATTTCAATTAAAAAATATATTAAAACTCATATATCAATATTTAATTTGAAAGTTTATTTTCATTTATTTATAAACATATTGTATTTATAATATATTGTGGCAAGCAACACATTCTACTTTTTACTATAACTAATTTCATAATTATTGTCAATTCAACTTAGAAATTGGACTTTCACAAACCTCCCTATCCAACTTATTAAAGACATGTTATAGTACATACACAATTTGTTAATATTTCTATAAATAGTTTCGTAATTTAATTTTGTAATTTAATAAGCTCAAATTATACATCACATTTGAAATAATTCAATATATAAATAGATTAATTAATATATATGTATATATATATATTATAGTTAGATTAATTAATATAGATATATGTCTTATTTATATACACATTGTTAATATTTCTATAATTTTAACTAAAATAAGATTATATCATATGCCTTTTTTCCGTATAATTAGTTCCGTTATTTCGTCAATTAGACTTTAATACAAATTAATTTTATTGTGATAAAACATAAATGTAGTAAATCCTATAATTCGAAATTTCACTTGAGAAATTTATTGTCATAGATTTATAAGCAGATTGTATATAAAAAAAATACAATGATAAGGCGGGAAAACCAAACTTCTGCCATTATATATGCAGGAAAAACCAAACCAATAAAATCATTACATAAATAATAGGAAAAAATAAATACTATAATAATAATAATCAAAGAGTCAGTATGAGGAATAATTAAAAATAAACAAAACATAATTCAAAATATAATGTTAACAAACACAACAAAACTATCAGGAATAATACAAAAAGAAACAAATATTTTTTTATTAAATAACTCATAAAAAACATCCATATAGATCTATAATATAGTTTATATAAAAACTCTTGTTTAGTGCGAAATCCGTTCAATCTTGTCGATCGATGTTAGCGGGACATTTGATGAAGACGGTAATAGGGGAACGTGAAGATGAAGTCATATTTGGTGGTTATGCTTTGAATTTAAGATCAATAATATCGAAGTGTCTCTCTAAAGCAATTTAAGTAGTATAAATATAAGAGGATTCAACATAAATAATAAGCTGCCAAAAAATCTCTCAACAAAATTAATAGTAATTCAATGGTAAAAGACACGAAGATTTTAAGGGCATCTCCCTTTAATTATTCTGCCGGATAGATAAAAAAAAATTATCCATTGAGCAATTTAGGGAAGTTTGAATACTTACTTGAAAAAAAACAATTAGTACATTAAAACTTGATTAATAGTATACAAAAAAACTCACCGTCCACTATTGAAACAAAGATATATATATTTTTAAATATGAACAATATATATGAATAGAAATGATCGTCAATAATAATAATAATAATAATAATAATAATAATAATAATAATAATAATAATAATAATAATAATATTGTCATTTATAATATTAATTAACTATAATCATAGACTATATATATATTTTAAATATGAATAATGTATACAAATAGAATTGATCGTACATAATCACTTTTGGTATAAAGTAGGAATACCATTTATAATATTTTCTAATTTATAAACATATAAGTAGGAATACCATTTATAATACTTTCCTAATTTTTATACAAAATCTTTGAACAAATCAAGATCAATCATTAGATTTGTACAATAAAATATTTCCGAATATAAAAATTAAAATGAGGGGAAAATTTTTGTTTCGGACTTACATTATTATATATATATAGATTTGTAGAAAAAAATATCAATTGTTGATTTTTAACAAATAATTTTTATATTAAGCATTTAGTTATTGGAACCTAATTTTTATAGAACCTGGTTTTTGTTTAATTTCTTTAACATATTTGACAATTGTTCAACTTTTTAAACCCTTAAAAAGTAATTAAATTTAAATCAAATTTAGTATTGATTGTGTTATATATGTATATATGTAATTATTAAATAATAATTTAGTTTATTCTTATATATAGTGCAACGTATGTATATATGTGTAATATATACAATATTTGGATATATATTTGAGATACTTTCTTTAATTAAAATAATTATTTTTTAATTAAATTTAATTAATTTAAATATAATTTGATATAATTATGAAGAAATAGGCTAAACCCAAACAACAACTATACATACATCACAAATAGCCGGAACACATAAATGTATAAAATGATGTCCAATAACCCATATACATAATTTTTAAAATTTATTGCAAAATTAAATTTTAAGTGAATATAACTTATATTTTTTATTAGTACGCCTATTTTTTTATGTATATATACATAATGGGTGTCAAATTAAAAATTATAAAAGATAATTAATTTGATAAATTGTACATCAAATGGATCGAAAATATAAAAAAAATGTTACTTTTTTTTTTTAAAAAAAGACAAATATTAAAGTAATGTAGTTAACAAACAGTCTTAATATATCACAATCAATTACTATATTTGGTAACACACTTTAGGCGGAAAAATCAGTTATGTCCAAAATTAGAGACTATTCTGCCTATATATATATATATATATAGAGCAAGTCTCTTGTGAGACGGTCTCACGGATCTAAATCTGTGAGACGGACCTTTTAAGGGCTCCGTCTTGAGAACATGAACCATGAAAATAAATTTAAAAATAATAATGAACCATGAAGAAACAAAAATAAACCCTAAAAACATGAACCATGAAGATTAAACCCGAAAAACAAAAATAAACCCAAAAAATAAAAAATAAACCCTAAAAATCCTAAAAACCCAAATCAATTAAAAATAAACCCAAGAAACAAAATAAACCCTAAAAAAACAAATATAAACCCTAAGAAAAATAAAATCAAAAAAAAAACCCTTTAAAACTTTGTGTAAGAGCTCAAAGTCTCACGGATCTAAATCAGTGAGACCGTCTCACACAAAGTTTTTGCCATATATATATATATATATGTGTGTGTGTGTGTGTGTGTGTGTGTGTGTGTGTGTGTGTGTGTGTGTCTTCTAAATATATATTGCCTTGGACAGGGACGGAAGCATACATTGTAGCATGGGGGCAAAATTAAAAATATTTGAGAGAGGGGTGACGAGATTGAAAATATTTAATGAGACAAATAACTTTTGTATATAAAAATATAATGAATAAATATATGTACTACATAACATAAAATTTTGAGGGAGGCAATGGCCCCCTCCAGCCCCCCTCTCGCTCCGTCCCTGGTCATGGACTCAAAGCACAATAAATCTAGTTTTGCACATCGAGGGTAAACTGATTATTAAATATAAATTTATTATATTCCTACTATTTATTTTAATTAATGAATCTTGGAAATAGATATAGCAACAATGTGAGTTTTTTGGCGCATTGGCAAAATTCGAAACCCACCTCACTATGGTCTTCAAGGACTCGTAACCCCTGTCCCGGACCCAGAGCAGTATGTTGAATTGGTCAAACAGAACCAAAAATTCAGTCACGATTAACCAAAATCAAATTAATAATGTAACTAAATCGATCGTCTCGATTTGGTCAAAATCGATTTTTTGGATTTTACAATTTAGCTTTTCGATTTAATTAATTTTTTTCTAAAAATAATTTTTTTTTTAAAAAAAAAATCTTGAATTTAGTTGGAATTTGTCGAACCAATAAATTGAGATAAAACATATTGTAATTAACGTTGTTATGCAAAGGACCAAACCTAAAATAAACTCACTCAATTTTATCCAGCCTGCAAAAAAGAAAGCAAAATGGAAGGAGAAGTTAGCCTATTGCCCATCTGTAAACCTACAACAAGAAAGGAAACTGCAACAGAAAGCACCAATAGATAATTCTTGGCTTCACTTGTTTGGACGAGAGTCGGAGATGATTGAGATTTGAGAACTAACTGAGTGAGAACGAGGGTTTGAATAAAGTACCAAAAACGCATCAATACATGAAAAAATGTGATTAAGTAAAAATAAAAAGTAAGTTTTCAGTTTAATTCATTTAATCGAAATTCAACTTAAAGCAGGTTTAGGCTGACGGACCTCCGCTATAAGGAACCTGGTTAATTTAATCGCGCAAGGCTGACCCTCGACCCTCAACGTGAGAAACATAATAATTCCTCTAGCAACATTTCTTACTTGACCACTGAAGCGCACTATGGGGACGGTCACCGGCCTCACCTTAAAGGGATCCATTTTCAGCTTCTTAAATGTATCTATGAAAATCACATCCACAGCACTCCCGGGGTATATAAGGATTCTTTTGACTAAAAAGTTGGCGAGCATGATTGAGTTCATGATGGCGTCTAGATTGGCTTGGGTTTCAGAAGTGTAAATACCCCCAAACTTGAATTGTTGCTTGTCCTCAAGCAATCTGAAAACCATCAAAAGTTATCATGATGCATATATTATCCCCCAAACTTAAAATATGTATTGACCTCAATGTACGATTTATCAAACAATAAAGAGTTTTAAGGTCAATAGAACTTCCTGAAAATCCGTCAAACGGTGGTAGCATCATCTTTCGGTGACGTAGGTGGTGTAGGCGGCATAACCGGAGGAATGAAATCAGTATCGGGATGTAGAATATGATGTGTCCATGACGCCAAATAATCCCGATGATAAGCATCACGAGCAACAAGTCGTCGGTCTGCCCGCCGCTGCATTCTTCTCAGCTCTTGACGTAACTCACAGCGTAAGGCCTCGCGACCCTCTCGCATCTCCTGTTCTAAATGTGTTATCCTCTGTTCAAGATGATGAACTTGGACCTGAGATTGTGCATCATGAGTATGTCCATCATCCCCTGCTAGAATATCATCATGTCCTTCGTTACCTGCATCACCTTGTCCGTAAAATATACGCCCCATTATGTGTGTTTGCTATCTCATCGTCAACTGGGGCTTGAGATACCGAATCCAATAAGTATCCCATTCCGTGAGGATGTGCAGGTGCATCGTCCTAACGTTCATACTTGATAATTGTCTTGTGTGTGATTGGGCATATGGGACAGATTTCGTTCGCAAGAAGTAACCATTTGACACCATGCATTCTACATAATTCAGTAATAAGTGAAGGGTGATTGAGTGCTACATTTTTACCAGCGGTGACGCAATGAACAATGGATTTTGATAGGTAATTGCCCAAGTCAAATGGAATATTGTTGGCAATGATATACAACAGTCGTGCACGAGTATAAAATACAGATCGCTGACTGGATGTTAGATCGATCCGTGCGCAAATAAAATACATTAATGCACGACCATATGGACTGAGATTGGTGGCATCAAAATATTGCCTAGAAGAACCTGGAGTTCGAGTCAACCACTGTGTACCTGGTTTAGTCAATGCTTGAAGTACAATATCTAGTGTTAGAGTATCCAATGTAGCCAAATATTGCGTATCATCCACTTCGGGTAAGTTATAAACAGCCCGAATTGCTTTTGGCGAAAAATCAACCGTGGCAGTACTTAAAACTACACGAGTGCGGGCCTATGATGATCGTGGTACGTTATGTGCGTCGATATGTTCTTTGAGGCAAGTTACGTAGAATTCGTATACAACTGAAGTTATGCCCGGGTTTGGTTATTTCGCAAAGTCCGTCCATTGGCGTTCTTGAATAATCTCCAACAACTCACCATCTTCTGGTGATGGTAAAAATCCACGTTCCTTTACAATGGATTTAGGTAGGATTTTTTCTGTATATAGCTTGTAGAATTCCGCGTCACCTCGACCAAATAGAAAATTTGGTGGAATAGGCATAGAGGTCACATGTTGTGATGAAGATGCATAACCTCCAGACATCCTAAACAAATAAAACCAAGATCATATTGACAATTAAACAAGTTATCGGACAATTCTCTTTTTAACCCCGTTTCTCGTCTAATTGATGTCAAAAATTCATGAAGTGTGCTAAAATTGCATCCAAAATATAGAAAAGAATGTCTTATGATGTGGTATGCAATTTTTTTCAAAAATTAGTAAAAATTTTCATTGAAGAACACCTTGTAGGCATCAATATATATGGTATGAATTTGTGAAATTTGAAAGTGGTTAACCCCCAAAAATCACAACCAACAATCAACTATGTTTAAACAATTACAAATTATCAAGAATTCATCAATTGTTGAAACAATTAAAGCCCAAATTGGTGAAAATACACATTTTTATCACTTTAGGCACCAATGCTTCAAAATGAATAATTTTTACTAATTGTCATGAATTTTAAATAAAAAGGGAAAGAGAATTACCGTAAACTTGTTTAATCAGAGAAGAAGCAAAAATCCTAATCGAATTCGAAGAAAAAAAAATCGAAGGGCTTGAAGGGGTCGATTTTTGGCCGAGAGAGTGAGAGAGAAAGAGAGTGTGTGTTGTGGTGTATTATGTGTTGGTCTCTGTTTTTTGTGTTTGGAAGGGGAAAAAAAGTGATTATGGAAAAATGGATAAGTGATTGTGTAAGTAGTGTGGACGTGTGACTCAGTTTTTTTTTAATTAATTGTTGTTCCACGGTACAACACCACGTACCGCGATATATTTTTTTTTATTTAATAAATTGCTGTACAACGGTACATTTTTTTTTCGAAAAATAACAATAAAAAAAAATTTACACACAGTCGTTTTAAAAGACACAGGGTGGCCGTGTTTCCTTCTGGAAATGCAGAATTTGTCAATTTGGTCCAATATGGCCGTGTCCACGGACACGGCTCGACCGTGTTTAAAATATATATAATAATAATAATAATAATACTAATAATAATTTTTTTAATATATATATAAGCATTTACATTTTAAAATACAAACACGCACACAAAAGGATAAATAAAATCACACACATCTCGGGTTGCCTCCCGAGAAGCTAAGTTTATAGTCTTCAGCCAGACTAATTACCCGAGCTTAAGAATTTGTGTCACCAAGTGGAAGATTTAAAATCTTCCTTGTTTCGTTCCCAAAGTAATGTTTCAACCGTTGCCCATTTACCTGGAATATATCCCCATCTTTTCCTCGTAATTCTACAGCACCATAAGGAGATACTAGTTCTATTACAAATGGTCCAGATCAGTATGATATATATTTTTATCATGATTTTGATGATTTTGTTTTTACACCAAAACAATATTTTTAATTGTTGTCCAAATACTCTTAAATGATTTAAAATGTTTTTCACTATTTATTCGGAGTATTTCTTCAAAGTTATTCTCGATAAAAATTGGACAACACTTTTGATGTTTTTGAGTTAATGTGTTTTTACATCAAAACTATATTTCAAATGTTGTCCAAATACTCCCGATTGTTTTAATATGTTTTTACTATTTTTTGGAGTATTTCTTGAAGTTTATTTTCGATAAAAATTGGACAACACTTACATCTCGAGGTCACCTTGTCGCCCTATAGGCAACCCGTGCACGAAGAAGAACATTGAAGCAGAAAATGAGATCGAAGGTTTTTGATGCGGGTCGACCAGGTGCATCCCACAGGGTCGGCCGGTGCACTGCTTTTGTGAGCAATTCGTTCTGTTATTCAAAAATGGAAGGGAGACCGGCTGGAATCGACCGGTTGGACCCCCCGTCGATCGGTCGCCCTGTGTAAATATGTATTCTTATTTTCAAACGTCTATTTGTGCGCGACCTGTCCCCCTAATGTTTGACAGCAAAATTCTAACCGTTGTGCAGCAGACAACTTTTCCCTAATTTGTGGGATTGATTTCTAACAGCTATATTCTTTATTTGTCTTGCAATTGTTTACAGATTTCAATCTCCTAGGAGAAGCCTATTATGTTCAAGACATCTTTCTATAAATAGATGAAGAATTGAAGCAACACAACAAGAGAGAATACTACAACACAACAAGATACACTCAAGCAAACCTATTTGTTCTTCATTGTTATTATTCTTGTTGTAATAGCCTAAGGTCTTTCACTTTCACATCTTGAGGTCTAGGCTTATTTCTTGATTACACTTAAACTCAAATTTGTATCATTCATTATCGAGTTGTAATCTTGAATTTTTGGGTTATCATTCAACACAAGATATCATTGTGAGTGTTCTTGTGGTAAGAACACACTTGGATGATCTAGGTGATAGGTGCAAGAAGATTGTGGTGATCTTCTTATTGAAGAGTGTGGTGCTCTTCGAGGTGTTGAAGAATTTGGTATTCTTCAAGTCGGAAGATTGTGGTAATTTTCACAAGGTACCGTTGGAGATTGTGGTAATCTTCAAGTGAGATTGTGGTAATCTCAAAAGAGGTGTTGTAAGGTGTTGTTGTATTAATTGTGGTAATTAATAAAATCTTTTTTCTTTTTGAAATCCATCCCAGAGATACTGGGGCGGTAGAGGATTAGGCCCTAAGTGGGTTGAACCTCTATAAATCGACGCGTGTTGTTTACTTCCCACACCTTTATTATTGTCTTGGCTTGTTTGATTCGAAAAAGAGGGCGTAATCGAGAAAATGGAGATAATCTATTCACCCTCTCTCTAGATTATCGTAGCCGATTGGACTTACACAGACCATCGTGATTTCGACTTTCTGGAAATAACTTGATCTAGAATTGAATAATAACACTTGTTGGCCGGGTAAGAATTCACGTCGTAGAATCATTTGATCATGCCAATTTTTTGTTTTTTCTTTATAAATCTTGGCATTTTCATATGATTCGTGACGGAATTCTTCCATTTCATCTAACTGATGTAATCGTTTTTACCGGCAGCTTTTAAATCAAAATTCAATTTTTTTATTGCCCAGTAGGAACGATGTTCAAGTTCAACCGGTAAATGACAAGCCTTACCAAATACCAATCGATATGGTGACATACCAATGGGTGTTTTGTAAGCTGTACTATAAGCCCATAATGCATCATCAAGTTTTTGTGACCAATCTTTTCGATTATAGCTTACCGTTTTTCCCAAAATTTGCTTAACTTCACAATTGGAAATTTCAGCTTGGCCATTTGATTGAGGGTGATAAGCAAGAGCAACTGTATGACGTACACCAAATTTAGCAAGAAGGTTATTAAATTATTTTTTACACAAATGCGTACCTTCGTCACTTACGATAGCCCGGGGAGTGCCAAAACGAGTGAATATGTACTTGTGCAGAAATTTTAGCACTACCTTGGCATCGTTCGTTGGTGTGGTGATCGCCTCCACCCATTTGGAGATGTAATCAACTGCAAGCAAGATGTAGAGATTGTCGTATGAAGCCAGAAATGGTCCCATGAAATCAATGCCCCATACATCAAATAGTTCCACCTCCATCATATTTGTCAAAGGAAGTTCATGACGCTTTGATATGTTACCAACCCTTTGGCATCGATCGCAAGTCTTGACAAATGTGTAACAATCTTTAAATAAAGTGGGCCAATAAAAACCATACTGTAACACTTTTGTCGCGATATGGGCTGGTCCCAAATGTCCTCCATAAGAAGAAGAATGACAGTGTTGGAGAATTTCTCCAATTTCTTCCTCAAGGACACAACGGCGTATGATTGAGTCAGCACATCTCTTCAACAATAATGGGTCATCCCACAAGTAGGACTTAACATCATATAGGAATTTTTTCTTTTGATGTGATGTTAAATCCGGGGGAAGAACTTCACCTGCAAGGTAATTAACAAAATCTGCATACCATGGATTTGGCAATCATTATTTGTTAATCCGGAAATGATTCTTTTATTGGACTTTCTATTACCTCGTGTGGTTGCTCGAGACGGGATAAATGGTCGGCAACAATATTTTCACTACCTTTTTAATCCCTTATTTCAATATCAAATTCTTGAAGGAGCAAAATCCATCGTATTAAACGAGGTTTTGCATCCTTTTTCGAAAAAAGATATCGAATTGCCGCATGATCCGTGAAAACAATTACCTTGGTACCTACCAAATAAGCTCGAAATTTATCAAATGCAAAAACTACCGCCAATATTTCTTTTTCAGTTGTGGTGTAGTTTTGTTGGGCACTGTCCATGGTCCGACTTGCATAATAAATAGATTTGAAAATTTTATCTCGCCTTTGGCCAAGGACAACACCCATTGCATAATCACTTGCATCGCACATGAGCTCAAATGGTAGAGTCAATCTAGCACTACCATGATAGGAGCGAAATAAGAGCCTTTTTATTTGTTCAAAAGCACAAACATATGCTTCATCAAAGCAAAATGTAGAATCCTTTTTAAGAAGATTACAAAGAGGTTTGGCAATTTTTGAAAAATCTTTTGTAAATCTCCTGTAAAATCCTGCATGCCCTAAAAAGCTTCGAATTCCTTTAACATTTGATGGTGGTGGTAACTTTTCAATAGCTACAATGTAGGTCCCAAGGGTGTGAGTAAGATTTAGAAGAGGGGTTGAATAAACCTTACCAACTTTTCGATTTTAGTCCTTTTAAAATATTCTGAGCTAAATACACAACTAAGTCCTTGAGGACAACTAAGTTAGTTAACCGTGAGTTAGCCACTCAGCGAGAATCGATTGAACTGTTGATAGAATAACTCAACTTGTTTAATCTAAGCCTTAACTTGCGAAGATGAAATTTTATTGGAAGACTTAACACCCTTGAATTTGGTTTAAGTTTGTTTTAACACTTGGTTTTAGCACTTTGTTAATTATCGGTTGGATAGCAAATTATCGTGAGATATAAAATGATAGGCGAAATTAAATCTTGAAATGTAAATGACACAATAATTTTTATAGAGGTTCGAAGATGGGGTAATTCTTCTACTCCTCTCTTCTCCAACTCTGGAGGAATCCACTAAGTATTGATCGTACAAAGTGGTTATCGGTTCGGATACAAGTCTTGATCACACGGCTAACTTGATCCTTTGGGACTCGATCACGGAGATGCCTTGGTCACACAACCGGCTTCTCGTCCGGCTTAGCTTCTTCACGGGCGGGCCGCTTTGCTACTTGACTCACTTGCTCAAGCTTCTTGGATTTGATCACGAAGCCCTCCAATTACTTGAGAATGGTTCGACCTTGAACCTTTCTACAATCCTCCTTGGAATGTAGACCCCTTTTGATTCTTCAAAAGTTTCATCTTCAACAGTTTGAAGTTATCTTTCCTTCACAGCTTGGTGTTGGATTGATTTCCTTCGAGAGTTAGGCTTGAGGATTTTGCTTGAATAACTTGAGAATATTTTGCAGGTTACAATTCGAATAATAGCTTGAATGTTCAGGTATCAAGGTAACCTTCTCTCAAAGTGATTCCTCAGCCTTTTATAGCGAACTTTCAAAAATCTGCCCGTTGAAGAGATAGGCTGATTTTCAAAAGTCACTTGTGTTCGTTGGCTTGTCTTGTTGCAGTCCTTGATGTTGACATTTCCTCGTATTAAATGTCTTGCAGCTTTCTAGGTTCTGACACAAGGTGCAGTGCTTCCCATTGGTTTATTACTTTTGCACGCTTCTGGGACTGAGCACTTTAAGACATGACAACATGGAAGTATTACTTGATTAAGTAATATTCTTGACTTTTGTGCAACAGATTCTTTTCAGTTAACTCCTCTTTGCAGTTGCCTTTTCCTAGGTGACTTGAGTCTGCTCCAATGATTGAAAGACATCATCTGTCACTTCAACTTGACTTGACTTGGCTTCTTTGCTTGACTTGACTGACTCTTCTTATAGCTGTATCTCAGCTGATACTCCTTCAGCCGAGTTCTTGACTTCTCCTCCTTGCCATACTCAGCTGTTCCGCAGCGGAGTCTTCATTTCAGTCTTTAGTTGACTTCTTGTATATCCAGGCATATCTGATTTGACTCAGCTAGTACAACACTATCTATTACAATACAAATTACAAGGAAAATGGGGTGCCAACTTTCTAGTCTAAGTTTTACATGGCATTCATCAAAATCTAAAATAAATTTCCCAACAATTTCCCCCTTTTGGATGATGCCAAAACTTATAACATACATACATACAAAATGTAAATAGCAAAGATACATACATATAATGTAGAAACAGAGAATGTATGCGTAGAATCGATCTTTTTATTGATCATAACATTCTTGTCCTTTACATAGCTATTTACAAAGTGTATCAGAGCAACATGGCATTCTATATCTAAGCAAGAATATAGAAATTACAGATTTTTATTCAACGTACAGAAGACTTACATACATATGCATTTACAATAGTAAAATACATGAAGGGGTGGACAACAACACTTCATCGCCTTCGCTGCCTCCTTCTTTCTTCTTCATCTCTGTCGTCCTCTGGTCTCTTTCTCTTCTTTTCATCTTCAGCTACCTTCTTTTTCTCGTATGCTCTCTTTGCATCATCGTCTCTTCTCTTTCTTTCTTGTCTTTCTTCCCACAGCTAATCTTGCCTTTTGTTTTCTTCTTCGATCCTTTTGACATAGTCAGCATTCTTCCTAGCTACTTCCCGGTTGGCTACTTCGTCATATCCAGCCCAATATATCCTTCCCTTCTTGCCCGGATCTACATATTCAATATTTTTGGGTAGAGGTCTAGGTTGAAAACCTCTGCCTACACCACTCCTTCCTCTTCATCTGGGCGTATATTATACTGGAGTCTTCTTCTTTCCAGCAGAGTGACCAGCAGAGTGACTGCTAGTAGTCTGTTGTCTGTCAGCTTCTTCACATAGCTTTAGACCCTTCTCCCAATACAAGTCCCAGGCTTGGGCTATGGGCATATTTTTGAAGTATCCCTCGGATTCGAGCGTTTTGAATTCTTCCACTGATCGTGGCTCGTCTCCGTCGTCTGGAATGGCATCTGTGTCTTTTCCTGCTGGAATGCTTCCGTATTGTTTCAATATATCCATCACACGGGCATCCATTTTTCCTTCAACCTCCTTCATCCATGCTTCTACGATTTTTCTCTTCTCAGACATAGGCACAACAGAGTGTTGGAGCGGCAGAGTCACTAAAAGTTTGCTGATTATGTCAGCTGTGACAAGGCACTTGTTGAGGGTTTTTGAATAAACATAGAGTCATATCTTTTGAACCTTCCCCCTCAACTGCTTTTCCCTTTTCTTTCTCACGTTCTTCAGCTGTTTTCTTCTTCTTCTCAACAGCTGCGTCCTTCTCTTTCTCATCAGCTGATCCTTTCAACGTCTTTAGGTATTCCTCTTCCCCCTTTTTGGCCTCATCAAAGGAGAGAGGAAACCCTGGAAACATGCCAACAAGCATGAAATCTAGCGGCTGAAAGCTGAGTTTTGCTTGGATTCTGCTGTTCAAAATCCTGAGCGGGTGACTTTTGATTTGGCTGCCACCAGATTCATTTCAGCCATAAGAAGGCTGAACTTTTCATTCATATTCTCCTCTACGCGCAGAAGTTCTTTTCGATGAAATTTTCGCAGCACTTCCATTTCAGTGGTATGGGAGGCATGCATTCTATCAATATTTTCTTGCATCCTCCTTTTCATGTCAGCATTGTCAGCGCTCCAGATCAACATTTTGTTGTACAATGCCTTGAAATATCTGACTTGTTCAAGTCGCATTGTACGCTGCTGTTGACACTATTCCCAGATTCTAATCACTATTTCGCGCAGATCGGCCGTTAGAGTGGCATCCCTGTTGTCCAGCCACATATCAAATGTGGCCTGGTGCCGTTCTATCTTCTCAATCTCTGCAAAGATTGTCTTGAAGACCTCTCGTACCTCAGCTGTCACCTCGGTCTCAGCTGGCGGCCAAGCAGCATCAAAATTAAAGTCTGCTGGGACGATAGTATCTGTGGGAATAACTGGATCAGGTCGAACATTGAAACGGCGCTGTTCACGGGCTGTTTCCTCTTCAAGGTTGAGCAGCTCAATCTGGAAAAGAAAAGTTTCTTCAAACGCATCATCACGCACATATGGAATTGAGGATTCAGCTGTTCGTGCTTGTGATGATTCAGGTTGAGTCGTGCTGCTGCTGACTTTGGGAGCTGCTGCGAGATGACTCGATCTCGGTTGGGCCTTGGTGAGATGATTGGCGGTGATTGAGCCTCACTTGTCTTAACGACTTCTTGACCTCGATGGTTTCTTCTAAATAAATTTGTGTGTCCTCAGCTGCACCATCAGCGTCATTGGACGATGATGAGTCTTGAAGACCTGGCTTATCATCAAAATTGAACTTTTGACGAGCAACCTTGAATTCTGGCTTACTCGTACTTGGTAGAGCGTCCTCACCGAGTCTTTTTGATGTGCGGTTAGGGTAGACTCGGCTTCATCTGCGGATCCCGGGAAGGTTGTATCGGGATCATCCTGGGAGTCATGAAGAGCACGATTTTCTCCTCGAATCAGCAATTATTATGGTCGAGAATGCTCTTATCTCCTTGATTTTTACCTAGGGAAGTCTCAACCTCCCTTAGGCCTTCATTACCTCCTGCAGGTCTCAAGCTGCGGCGGGGCACTGTACAATCTCTTTGTGGCGCAATCGTCTTAGGGTCTTCGAAGATGGCATCCACAGAGTCTCAACTCCATGGATTGCACTTTCATTGCCAGTGTTAACTCCCGGGCGAGATCCATCATGTGCCTCGACTGCATCAGCAGCGTCCTCAGCCTGCAAAGCTATTGGCACTTCAGCTGAGACAGATTTAACTATCTGAGCATCGTCAGTGACAACTTGTTGTAGTTCTTGTTCTTTCTCTTTCTCCACTTCGCCTCCTAGATGCAGGATGGACTCATCTGCAGCATTCTCCGACCTAGCTGCAGTGGAGTGAGTTTCCCCCTCAGCTGGCTCACCAGCTGAGTGACTTATGTTGGGGTCACTCTGCTCCAGACTCCCGGCTTTGTCAAATGAGTGGTCAGCCATAGGGGCAGGTGATAAGACACCTTCAGCAGGGGTTGACTCAACTTGGGTGCCCAAATTCCCATTGTCATCGCCAAGTCCCTTAGATCCGTCTTCTGAGGGAACTGGGGAAGTGGTTGCAGCAATAACAGTGGCAATCTGCTGCACCACTCCCAACGGATCAATCTCAGTGAGATTTGGAAGACTCTCCTGTCCTTCCATCGCCTCTTTCTCATGCAATGTGTGGATTCCGCATGATTTCTTTGCATGTCCAACTTTTCTTGTGCGAAGAACGGGGTCCAAGTCCTCATCACTGTCGAGAGTATGTCAAGATGAGGATGAGTATGGTCGATGTGGTTCCGGTGAGAGGACAAATGCTGGCTTTCTCACGAGCTTCAGCTTCCTCTCCTAATCTCTCCTTCTCTTTTTCCTTGAAAATCTGCAAGATATCTAGGCAGTTGTCTTCATCAAGTGCCTGGACCACTGTGGTCAATCCGAGGAGGTTCAACAATTTTTCTTCTTCCTCGATGAATTCAGGGTGTGTCTTTGCTCCTCCTCGATCGACTAAGCTTCCATTTCCTCCATTCTCTCAAATGATTTTGGATGTCTAGATATGGTGGAGAGAGCATGATCACATCATCTTCATCATCTTCTCCTTGTTGCCCTTCCTTTTCAGGAATGGAAGGCAACATACTCTGCTGCTCAACTCCTTGGCGACATCGGGGCGATGCGAGACACATTCACTGTCAGGGGGATTCTCATTTCTCTCATTTGCTTCTTGTTCCTCAAGCTGTTCTATCACAAGCAATGGGTCTTCAATTTGCCTCTGTGATCGGCCTCGTGAGACTTGGGCTTCATTTCATCAATAATTTACGAGACTGCACTTCTTCAAATATCTCTCGAGACTTCTTCCGGTGAGTGGCGAGACTCGATTGTCTTCTCAAGCTCGAGAGTTTGGTGATTCTTCTTCTTTTTTTGTCCTTACCGGAGGAAGTTACGTTCGGATACTTCTTCGTCAGCTTCCTTGGCAGCGGGGGCCGGTGCATCTTTCTTTGACTGAGGAGCTGCTTTTCTTGGCTTGGCAGTCCTCTTCTTCTTGATGATTGGAGAAGGTATTTGTGGTTCCTTCTCCGCCTCGGCTGCAGGGGAGGAGACACACAGTGCGGGCGGTGACTCGGCATTGTAGGGCGGTGCATCTTTCTTCTTAGGCTGCGGGGCGACTATCTTCTTTCTGCTTTGCATGGGTGGCTTTCTTCTTGGGAGGGGAGGCAACAACTGTTTACTCGGGGTCAGATGATTCCCCCTCACTGGTATCTGCCCTCTTGGCATAAGCTCTCTTCTGGCTCCTGAAAGGTTTGCCCGGAACATCTTCTTGTTGACATGGAATGACTTTCCATGTCGAAGGGGAATACCCTTCACCTCCATCAAATGGCCAATGACTAGGCCATAGCCAAGTGATCCTCCAAAGGATCCATCCTCCTTGAAGGACTTGTTTGCAACATTCTGGCAGAGTCTGCTGTACACAAACTCAGCCCAGTTGACATTCTTCTCCTCCATGATCGCAGCCATGACGATCAGCTTGGTTTTGGACAGCTGATTAAAGCTTCCAAATTTCATGTCTACACATTTGGCTACGATATCCAGAAGCTTATGATAATCTTCCTTCAGCAGCTTCTTGTTTGCTGTGTAGACAACTTTTGCAGCACACTCGGGTTTGGCCACTTCCTTCCATGCAACGACCAAATCAATGTTTGCTTCATATATCTCCGGCATGCCCTTCGACGACAATAAACAGTGCTCCGCAAGGTCTTTTTCAGTAATTAGAATGTCCTTGCGGTGGACAAAGGACTTAATCCCTTCGTCCTGCACCTCGGCATTTATGTAGAACTGGGCGACCTCTTCAACATAAGTCATTTCGTATTCCAGCATCAGAAAGGGTTTTAACCCGGATTTCTCGATCTTATCAGCTATCTTTTTCACAAGGGTTTCATCGGAACACTGCTTTATCATCCCGTCAAAATCCACAGTTGATCCGGTGTGGATTTGCTTTGCGAGCTTAGCAAAATCATGTGCTGGTGCCATTTCAGTGATTTTTACCGAATGAAACTTGACGAACTAGCTTTGAAGATTGGTAGGGTTTTGAGAGTAAAGATACTTGCTTTCTTGCTTTGGAGAGATGAACAATTTTTGAAGTGAGAGAAAAACTGAACAAATGGGTATATGAGGGTTATGAAAGGACGTGTTTTCGGTTTTTGAAATATTGATCAAGATCAACGGCTCAGATTTAGCACGTCTCATTTGCATTTAATTGCTCACATTTAATGCGGCAGCATTTATATCCAATCATAGGCTTTACTGAGCAGCTTTTGACTGTACCCGTCATTATTACGATGACGTAATCCTTAAAAATATTCCCGCTCATTAAAAATGACTGCGTTTTTGTCACTTAGCCCATAAATGACTCAGCTCTCTGCATAAATGACTCAACTCTTCTTCTCTCCTTTCGTATGGTGACTCAAATTTGTCGGCTAACTCGATCTGGTGACTTTCCGATCTGGTGATTTACTTGGCTGATTTATGAGACTTGTTCATTTTCATCTTTTCAAGTTTCATCTCTTGCTCATTGAGTCTTCTGGAGTGTCAACTCACTCAATTAACCCTAGCTCATGCTTAAGCTCTTCAAATCTTGATTCACATAATGGCTTTGTGAATATGTCAGCTAACTGTTTATCAGTTGAGATGTGTTCCAAGGTGATGTCTTTCTTTTCAACATGATCTCTTATGAAATGATATCTGACATCGATGTGCTTTGTTCTTGAATGCAACACAGGATTCTGAGTGATTGCAATAACACTTGTGTTATCACACATAATTGGAATTTCTTTCTCTTCAATTTCATAATCTCTCAGCTGTTGTCTCATCCATAAGACTTGGGCACAACAACTGTCCGCATCTATGTACTTAGCTTCAGCTGTGGATGTGGCTATTGAGTTTTGCTTCTTGCTAAACCAGGAAACCAATCTGTTTCCAAGCATTTGACATGTACATGAAGTACTCTTCCTGTCAACTCTATATCTAGCATAGTCAGAGTCTGAATAACCAATAAGCTTGAATCCACCTTCCTTTGGATACCATAAGCCAACTTCTTGGCATCCCTTCAAATATCTTAGGATTCTCTTAGCTTTGCATCATGTGACTTTCTTTTGGTGCGATTGAAATCTTGCACATACACCTACTGACAAAAGGTGATGTCGGCCTGCTTGATGTTAAATAGAAGCGGTGATCCAATAAGTGCTCAGTATCTTGTTTGATCCACATGCTTGCCATCTGCATCCATATCCATCTTGGTGATGTATTCATTGGTATTTTCACGAGAAGACTTCTCTTCCATACCAAATTTCTTCATTAAATCTCGGTATACTTTGTTTGACTTATGAAGGTTCCTTCCTTCACTTTGTTTAACTTGAAGTCCTAGAAAGAATGTCGGCTCTCCCATCATGCTCATTTCAAATTTGCCTTGCATGAGGTTTGAGAACTTATCACCACGACTCTTTGTTTGTGGATCCAAAAATAATGTCATCCACATATATTTGAACAAGCGATATACTTTCTCCATCTTGAATTAAGAAGAGTGTTCTGTCTACTTTGCCTTTGGTGAATCCATTATCTGTCAGAAATTGAGATAATGTACATACCATGCTCTTGGTGCCTGTTTCAATCCATATTGAGCTTTCTTAAACTTGTACACCTTGTCTCCAATGGTCTTCTTGCTAAAAGCACGGAGGTTGTTCAACATAGACTTCTTCTTCCAACAATCCATTTAAGAATGCACTTTTCACATCCATTTGATATACAATGAAGTTCTTGTGTGCATCATAGACAAGAAACATCCTTATTGCTTCTAATCTTGCAACAGGAGCAAATGTTTCATCAAAATCTATTCCTTCTTCTTGGCAATACCCTTTGGCTACCAATCTTGCTTTGTTTCTTACCACAGAACCTTCTTCATTCATCTTGTTTTTGAAAACCCATTTTGTGCCAATGACATTTTGATGGGTTGGTCTTTGCACCAGTTCCCATACTTTGTTCCTTTCAAACTGATTCAGCTCTTCCTGCATGGCTTGAATCCAATGTGTGTCATGCAATGCTTGGGACACATCTTTAGGTTCTATTTGGGAAATAAAACAAGTGAACATTGCTTCTTATTGAGCTCTGGATCTGGTTCTTACACCATCTCTTACATCTCCAATGACTAGCTCTGGTGGGTGGTCTCTCAGCCATCTCACATCAGGTTGGAGTAAGTCAGTTGGGTTCAGTCGTCTTGTAGCTGTGTTATCTTGAGCAACTCTCTCATCATCGCTTAACTACAGATTTTCCAGCTGTCTTTGAGATTCAGCTATTTCACCTTCATCTTGATTGATTACTCGACTTGACTTTAACATAGGGACTTTTCTGCATAGTTGGCTGATTCAGCTTATCAACTAACTCTTCAATGTCTTCTCCATTTACATTAGGTTCATCAAAAACCACATGGATGGACTCTTCTGTGACCATTGTCCTCTTGTTCAGCACTCTATAGGCTTTGCTTTCAGCTGAGTATCCCAAGAAGATACCTTCATCAGCTTTAGCATCAAAAGCCTTTAGATTATCCTTGCCATTGTTGTGGATAAAACATTTACATCCAAATGTTCTAAAATACGCAACATTTGGCTTTCTCCCTGTCCAAATCTCATAGGGAGTCTTTGTCAGCTGTCTATTTATCATGCATCTATTTTGAGTATAGCATGCAGTATTGATGGCTTCAGCCCAAAATCTTTTAGGCAGTCCAACTTCAGCTAACATGGTCCTTGCAGCTTCCTTGAGAGTTATGTTCCTTCTTTCTGCTACTCCATTCAGCTGTGGAGTCCTTACTGCAGATAATTCATGAGCTATACCATTTTCAATACAATACCGAGTTATTATTCCATTGACAAACTCAGTTCCTCTATCAGATCTTATCTTTATAATGGTTTGACTCTTCTCATTTTGAACTCTTTTCATCAGTTGAGGTAACTTCTGCAATGTTTTCTTCTTTTTACACATGAAGATTGTCCATGTATATCTTGAATAATCATCCACCACTACTAGAGTGTATTTCTTTCCACTTATGTTGGCTGGCTCAATCGGACCAAATAGATCCATATGCAACGGATCGAGATATCCTTGTTGAAGATGGACTTGACTTCTCTTTGAATGATGATTTGATCTGCTTTCCCATCTGGCATGCATCACAAACACTTTCCTTCTTGTACACTGAGTCTGGTAGTCCTTCTACAAGATTACTCCTTGCAAGCTAGTTGATTGTCTTGAAATTCAGATGACTCAGCTTCTTGTGCCCACGACTTGATTCTAACAGTGTACTCTTTTTAGCTAGAGACAAGTGCTTGGTGTGGCAGTCGACCAATCTACCACATACATGTTCTTTTATCTGGATCCTTGCAACACCACTTCATTTGATTCAGTGTCTTTGATTTGGCATACTCCCATATTGAATCCAACATTATAGCCCTTGTCACAGAGTTGGCTGATGCTTAACAAGTTGAAGTTGAGGCCTTCAACATAAGCAACATCTGTGATTTCTAATCCATTTTTCTTGATGGATCCAGTGCCTCTTATTTCCCCTGGAGCTTCATTTCCTCCAAATATGACTTTTGCACCTCTAGTCTCCTTGAATTTTGACAGATTTTTCTTGTTTCCTGTCATGTGTCTGGAACATCCACTATCCATGTACCAGGTTCCTTGGCACTCAGCTGTTCCTTGAACCTGCAATCAAGGAAATCAGTTTTTAGGTACCCATACTTGCCTGGTCACGAGGGGTTAGTCTTTGTAAGATGATCCAACCAACCTATAGCTAAATGATCGACTCAAGAGGTTGCCATCTATCGTGCCATAATCATAATTCACTTTGGCAAATTGCTTGGGGGCTTTAGGTTCATACATCTGTCTCTTTTGTCTGTATGCCTGTGTGTGTGTTTTAGCAATTGCCTTCTTTGGGTAGTTGTGATATTTCTGAGTATAGTGCTTGGGTGCATATGTGTGTTAATGATAGCTCTTTTCCCTTTGGAATGACCTTTGCTGAGTTCTAGGCCTTTGCCATTTTGGCATGTATTCCATAGGTCTTTGTTGATATTTCACATTATTCCAATCAGCTTGACTTGGGTAGTTTCTACCATTCCCATCATTTGTGTTCCTTTGATAGAACTTAAGGGGATTAAGGTAGCTCTGTTTCTTCTTCACAGAGTACTTCTGTTTGGAGTTTCTTTGAGGAACTTTGCTTTTGGATTTCTTCTCACTGTCCTCTCAATACTCAATCGGTTTTTTTCCTTTTCCTTTATATCCAAGGCCAGTTTGTTTGTGATTGTGCTTTGGAATGAATGTGTGTGCAACATTTGGTGTCTTGGATTTTTGAGATGCTTCATTACTTGAAGATCCTTTTTCCAAGATCATTCTTGGAGTTTGACTATGCACAAAGGAATTGAATCCTATGCCTGTCTTGTCTCCACACTCTTTTTGGCTCATAATAAGGTCATCCAATGATTTAGATGCCTTTGTGAATGAAGCAATCACATTTTTGAGATCATTTTCTCTCTTTTCTATAGAAGCTATCTCTGCTATTAATTTAGCATTCTCAGCCTTCAGCTCTTTGTTCTCATCAGCTATGTGACTTAGAGTACTCAGCTCCTTAGTCAGCTGTGAGTTTTGGCTTTTGAGCTGGCTGTTTTCCTCATTTAATAGTGTGTGTGAGGACTTAATGTGCTCAAAGTCTTTCATCATTTTGCCTAATGAATCATAAAGATCAGTGGGTGATGAAGTGTGTGTGTCACAATCACTATCGCTAGAATCTGAGTGAGATGAGTTAGAGTGTACCTCATCTTCTTGGTCAGGTTGATCTTGTTCTTTGGCCATTAGACAAATTAAGGCTTCTTCTTCAGAGTCACTTGAGTAGTCAGCTTCACTACTCTCTCTCTGGTCTTCGCTTATTTTGACTTAGCCATTTGTTTTGGCATCTCGTGCACCAACATTGCCTTTTTCTTTTCTTGTCTTCTTTCTCTGAAGACCCTTCTTTCTTCTTCATTCCTGTATTTGTTGACTACAGGATATGGACAGTCAATAGCAAAATGTCCTGGTTGTCTGCAATTCCAACACAGGCTTTCAACTTTTTGGTCAACTCTCTCGTTTCTTGGGTTGTCAGCTCTTTGATATTCGACCTTTTTATACTCAGCTCTCTTTGGTGGCCTATCTTCCCTTGACTTGGGGGGAGCTGAATGCCTTCTGGAGGATTCACCTTTGTTCTTTTTGTAGTTCTTGTTGAAGAACTTGTTGAATCCTTTAACCATCAAGGCAATTTCCTCCTGGTCAATGATTTCTTTGGTCTCAGCTCTCTTCCCTTCCTTGACTATGAGTGCAGTTGTTTTGGGTACATCTGTCTCCTCTTGATCTTTTCTTCTCAGTTCGAATTCATAAGCTTTGAGGTCTGAGAATAATTCATGATTGGATGTTTTTGATAGGTCCATTGAGTGCCTTAAAGCCATGGTTTTCATTTCCCACTCAGCTGGGAGGCTCCTTAGTATGTTCATACACATTTCCTTTTGTGTGTATTCCTTTCCAAGTGCTGAGAGCTCATTTGTAATTTCAGTGAATCTAGCATCCAGCTGATCCATTGTCTCACCTGCAAGCATTTTAAAGTTTTCAAATTTTTGAACAACAACAGATAATTTGTTTTCCTTAATTTGCTCAGATCCTTCACAAATTAAAGTTAATTTATCCCAGATTTCTTTGGCTGTCTTGCAAGATTTGACTTTGTTGAACATGGCTTTGTCCAAAGTCTTGTACAGTATATCCTTGGCCACATTGTCTAGGTTGTATCTTTTTCTATCATCATTTGTCCATTCAGCTCTTGGTTTTTCAACCATAGGCTGGTCTAGGAAGGAGCACCTCTTCTCCTTCAATCGCTATGCACTCTCCTTGCGGTTGTGTTCACCTTCATTATTTGCAGTGGCCCATCCTCTATCACTATCCACATCTCATCATGTAAAGCTGATAGATGAGCCTGCATACATATTTTCCAGTCATCAAATTCTTCAATAGTGAACATAGGAATGCATGTCAAATTTGCCTCCATGATAATAACTCTGTTGCTTTAAAAATGGCTTTTGAAAGAACAAGTGTTAAAAACTTCTTTGAAAAATTGAAGATCTAGTTCAGTAACCAGTGCGGAAGGCTCAATGAACCAACCACTCTGATACCACTTGTAGGTCCCAAGGGGTGTGAGTAAGGTTTAGAAGGGGGGGTTGAATAAACCTTACCAACCTTTTGATTTTAGTCCTTTTAAAATATTACAGAGTTAAATACACAGCTAAGTCCTTGAGGGACAACTAAGTTAGTTAACCAGCAGAGTTAGCCACTCAACATACTCGATTGAACTGTTGATAGAATAACTCAGCTGTTTAGTCTAAACCTTGGCTGTGATGAAATTTTCAGCGGAAGACTTAACACCCTTGAATTTGATTTAAGTTTGTTTTAACAGTTGATTTTAGCACTTTGTTAATTATCACTTTTGCCGCGGTACTGTAACACTTTTGCCGCGGTACGGGTTGGTCCAAAATGTCCACCATAAGAAGAAGAATGACAGTGTTGGAGGATTTCTCCAATTTCTTCCTCAGGGACACAACGGCGTATGATTGAGTCAGCACATCTCTTGAACAATAATGGGTCATCCCACAAGTAGGACTTAACATCATATAGGAATTTTTTCTTTTGATGTGATGTTAAATCCGGGGGAAGAACTTCACCTGCAAGGTAATTAACAAAATCTGCATACCATGGTAAAATTGATTTGGTAATCATTATTTGTTCATCCGGAAATGATTCTTTTATTGGACTTTCTATTACCTCGTGTGGTTGCTCGAGGTGGGATAAATGGTCGGCAACAATATTTTCACTACCTTTTTTATCCCTTATTTCAATATCAAATTCTTGAAGGAGCAAAATCCATCGTATTAAACAAGGTTTTGCATCCTTTTTCAAAAAAAGATATCGAATTGCCGCATGATCCGTGTAAACAATTACCTTGGTACCTACCAAATAAGCTCGAAATTTATCAAATGCAAAAACTACCGCCAACATTTCTTTTTCAGTTGTGGTGTAGTTTTGTTGGGCACTGTCCATGGTCCGACTTGCATAATAAATAGATTTGACAATTTTATCTCGCCTTTGGCCAAGGACAACACCCATTGCATAATCACTTGTATCGAACATGAGCTCAAATGGTAGAGTCCAATCTAGCACTACCATGATAGGAGCCGAAATAAGAGCCTTTTTTATTTGTTTAAAAGCCTTCAAACATATGCTTCATCAAAGCAAAATGTAGAATCCCTTTTAAGAAGATTACAAAGAGGTTTGGCAATTTTTGAAAAATCTTTTATAAATCTCCTGTAAAATCCTGCATGCCCTAAAAAGCTTCGAATTCCTTTAACATTTGATGGTGGTGGTAACTTTTCAATAGCTACAATGTAGGTCCCAAGGGGTGTGAGTAAGGTTTAGAAGGGGGGGGGGTTGAATAAACCTTACCAACTTTTCGATTTTAGTCCTTTTAAAATATTACAGAGCTAAATACACAACTAAGTCCTTGAGGGACAACTAAGTTAGTTAACCAGCAGAGTTAGCCACTCAACAAAATCGATTGAACTGTTGATAGAATAACTCAACTGTTTAGTCTAAACCTTAACTTGGCTGTGATAAAATTTTCAGCGGAAGACTTAACACCCTTGAATTTGGTTTAAGTTTGTTTTAACACTTGGTTTTAGCACTTTGTTAATTATCAGTTGGATAGAAAATTATCGTGAGATATAAAATGATAGCGAGAAATTAAATCTTTGAAATGTAAATGACACAATAATTTTTATAGAGGTTCGAAGATGGGGTAATTCTTCTACTCCTCTCTTTTCCAACTCCTAGAGGAATCCACTAAGTATTGATTAGAGTACAAAGTGGTTATCAGTCCAGATACAAGTCTTGATCACACAGCTAACTTGATCCTTTGGGACTCAGTTTGGAGATGCCTTGGTCACACAGCTGGCTTCTCGTCCAGGCTCGGCTTCTTCACGGGCGGTATTTGCGCTTGCTTTGACTCACTTGCTCAAGCTTCTTGGATTTGATCACGAAGCCCTCCAATTACTTGAGAATGGTTCGACCTTGAACCTTTCTACAATCCTCCTTGGAATGTAGACCCCTTTTGATTCTTCAAAAGTTTCCTCTTCAACAGTTTGAAGTTATCTTTCCTTCACAGCTTGGTGTTGGATTGATTTCCTTCGAGAGTTAGGCTTGAGGATTTTGCTTGAATAACTTGAGAATATTTTGCAGGTTACAATTCAAATAATAGCTTGAATGTTCAGGTATCAAGGTAACCTTCTCTCAAAGTGATTCCTCAGCCTTTTATAGTGAACTTTCAAAAATCTGCCCGTTGAAGAGATAGGCTGATTTTCCAAAGTCACTTGTGTTCGTTGGCTTGTCTTGTTGCAGTCCTTGATGTTGACATTTCCTCGTATTAAATGTCTTGCAGCTTTCCAGGTTCTGACACAAGGTGCAGTGCTTCCCATTGGTTTATTCCTTTTGCACGCTTCTGGGACTGAGCACTTTAAGACAAGGCAACATGGAAGTATTACTTGATTAAGTAATATTCTTGACTTTTGTGCAACGGATTCTTTTCAGGCCTTTTTCCCAGGTGACTTGAGTCTGCTCCAATGATTGAAAGACTCATCTGTCACTTCAACTTGACTTGACTTGGCTTCTTTGCTTGACTTGACTGACTCTTTTTATAGCTGTATCTCAGCTGATACTCCTTCAGTCGAGTTCTTGACTTCTCCTCCTTGCCATACTAGCTATTCCGCAGCGGAGTCTTCATTTCAGTCTTTAGTTGACTTCTTGTATATCCAGGCATAACTGATTTGACTCAGCTAGTACAGTCCTATCTATTACAATACAAATTACAAGGAAAATGGGGTGCCAACTTTCTAGTCTAAGTTTTACATGACATTCATCAAAATCTAAAATAAATTTCCCAACATACAATCTTTGCTCTATCAACTTCCAAACCTGCAGAAGAAACACGATGACCAAGTACAATACCCTCTTTGACCATAAAATGACATTTTTCCCAGTTAAGAACAAGATTTGTTTCTTCACAATATTTAAAACTTGGGACAAATTATTCAAACAATGGTCAAAAGAAGAGACAAAAACAGAAAAGTCATCCATAAAAATTTCCATTATTTCTTCTACCATCCGATGAAAAATTGCCATCATACACCTCTGAAAAGTAGCAGGTGCATTACATAATCCAAACGGCATTCTGCGAAACGCAAAAGTGCCATAGGGACATGTAAAAGTTGTCTTTTCTTGATCTTCAGGGGCAATAGCGATTTGATTGTACCCTGAATAACCATTAAGAAAGCAATAGTACTCGTAACCAGCTAACCTGTCCAATATTTGATCAATAAAGGGAAGGGGAAAATGATCTTTGCGAGTAGCTTTGTTTAATTTTCTATAATCAATACATACTCGCCAACCTGTTACAGTTCATGTTGAGATTAACTCATTGTTATCATTTTTCACTACCATCATACCTCCCTTTTTCAGAACTACCTGCACCGTACTTACCCATGAACTGTCAGAAATGGCATACATGATGCCTGTCTTGAGCCATTTGAGAACTTCAGCCCTCACTAACTCTTTCATTGCTGGGTTAAGTCGTCTTTGGTGTTCAATGGATGGTTTATCAGAATCTTCCATTAAAATTTTGTGCATTACAATGGAAGGATTTATACCTTTTAAATCAGAAATGTACCATCCCAAAGCCGACTTATGTTCACGAAGAACTCGCAACAATTTTTCGAATTCAGATTTAGACAAAGAAGCAGAAACAATGACCGGTTAAGTTTTATTCTCTTCCAAAAATGCATATTGAAGATGTTCCGGAAGTTCCTTTAATTCTAAAGTTCCTTTCGGAGCATTTTCAATATTTTCGTTTTCCAATTCTTTTGTTGGATTATCTTTTTCAACTTGTTTTGGATTAAGAGAAAGAACACACTCAAGTAAATCAATGTCATTAATTAATTCATCATCATAATTCATTATTGATTGAGTCAAATAATGTTCCAATGGATCTCTTGAATTTTGTTCAATAATATCCGTTTGAGCATTTTGTTCTATCAAATCAATAAAATGACATGATTGGGGATCTTCTTGAAATTTCATTGCTTTGTATATATTAAACAAAACCTCATCACCGTTTACCCGTAATGTTAACTCACCTTGTTGCACATCAATTAAAGCTCGTCCAGTTACAAGAAAAGGTCTCCCAAGAATTAAAGGAATTTCTTGGTCTTCTTCCATGTCTAATACCACAAAATCTGCAGGAAATATGAATTTATCTACCTTTATCAAAATATCTTCAATACTCCTCTTGGATAAGTGAGTGATCTGTCAGCTAATTGCAAAGTAATGGTAGATGGTTTCACCTCTCCAAGGCCAAGTTTCCTGAAAACAGACAAAGGCATAAGATTAATGCTAGCACCTAAATCACAAAGAGCTTTATTAAAGAAAGAATCACCAATAGGGCAAGGGATAGTGAAACTCCCCGGATTTTTTAACTTTTGTAGTAATTTTCTTTGTAAAATGGCACTGCACTCTTCTGTGAGTTTGACTGTTTCATATGCCTCCAATTTTCTTTTTCTGGACATCACATCCTTCATGAATTTTGCATAATTTGGCATTTGTTCAAGTGCATTGGAAAAAGGGACGTTGATGTGAATTTTCTTGAAAATCTCCAGAAATTTGGAAAATTGAGAATCCAGCTTTTTCTTCTAAAATCTCTGTGGAAAAGGAAGAGAATTTGGTAATTTAATATCAAAATTGGAAATTGGTGTTACCTCAGGTTTCTCAATTTCTGATTCTTTGTCAATGTTTTCTTCCTTGTGGAAAATTTCAGAATTTGCTTTTGTCTCACTGGTGGCATGATTTGGCATTTCCGGTCCATCATATTATGTTCCACTTCTCAATTTTATGGCTTTGCAATGCTCACGTGGATTTACCTCAATGTTACTTGGAAAATTTTCTTTCTTTTGTTGTGAGCTAATAGCCGTAGCTAATTACCCCATTTGTGTTTCCAAAGATTTGAGGTGAGTTTCAATAGTTGTTACTTTTAAATCCAAATTATCCATATGAGCATCGCTTGAGTTCAACCTGGATCGGGTTTCCCCAATAAATGTGCCAAGTAATTCTTCCAAGGAAGGCTTTTTCTCCTCAACTTGTGTGTTTGTGCTTGCTTGATTTTGGAATCCCGAGGGTGGTTGCAACACATTTCTGGTATTGCTATAAGAAACATTTTCGTGATTTCTAAGACCAGGATGATAATGAGTTGGCAATTGATTACCTCGATTGTTAAAATTTCTGTTGTTTAGGTAATTTGCTTGCTCATTTGCATCTTGTGTTACCCCTTCGAGACTGGCCACCGGTGCTTTGTCTGTTGGTTGTGTTTTGCTTGCTGAATTTATTACAACTAATTGATTTGTCAAAGCTGAGATTTGAGCAGATAGCGCCGACATGGTATCTAGCTCGAACACACCTACATGTTTTCTTTGTATAGATCATTCGGAAGGCCATTGATAGCTATTTGTAGCCATCTCTTCAAGCAAAGCAAGAGCTTCAGTGGGAGTTTTGCTCATTAATGAACCTCCTGCAGCAACGTTAATAATTGTACGAGTTTGCCCATTCACTCCATTGTAAAAATATTGAACCTGTTGCCAATTAGCATACCCATGTTGTGGGCATCTTCGAAGTAGATCTTTGAATCGTTCTCATGCTTCGTACAAAGGTTCAAAGTCTATCTGTTGAAATTGAGCTATTTCACTTTTTAATTGGAGTGTCTTACTTGGTGGAAATTTTTTTGCCATAAATGTTTGAGTAAGATCATTCCAATTTACAATGCTTCCCGGGGCAAAAGATTGTAGCCATTGTCTTGCCTTGTCCCGGAGTGAAAATGGAAATAGCCTCAATCGGATTGCTTCATCTGAGACACCATTCATTTTTATGGTGTCACAAATTTCCAAGAATGTGGCCAAGTGAGCATTTGGGTCATCTACTGCACTCCCCCCAAACTGATTTTGTTGAACCATACTTATGAGAGCTGGTTTTAACTCAATTATTCGCATTAATAGGTTGACGTTGAATACCCGAATAATTTTGATTTGTGTTATGTTGGAAGTAGTCTCGAATAGCTCGTTCTTGTCCATTTTGTATCGGTGGAACAGTGTTGTTATCTTCATCATTGTGTCCATCCATTGCGAGTGCCTCAATTCGTTGGTTTGATCGGAGCTCTCTGAATGTCCTTTCGATTTCTAGATCCAAAGGGATTAAATTAGTGCTTTGAGATCGTCGCATCGAATGAACTATAATAAAAACAATTAAAAAAAATCTAGATTAAAATTAAGACTATGTGGTAACAATATTAGAGCAAATGAAATTAATCCATTCCCCGGCAATGGCGCCAAAAACTTGTTCGAGAAAATATTACCGCAAGTATACGGTGTCAAGTTTTAATATAGGGGTTATTGATTTTTTAGCACCTGACCTAAAGTCACTTTGCTGGTTTGGTACCTGACATTTCCGAGTTACCAATTTAGTACCCATACTTCACATTTTTTTTATAAATTGGTACCTATTCACTTTTAATGACTAAAATGCCCCCAAAAAACATAAGTTATACTCAAAATAAATTTTTGAGTATACTTATTTAAATTATAAAATCAATTAAAATTTTAATTAATAAAAAATAAAAAAAAGTTTCTAAAAATATTAAATAATTTTAGAAAAAATAAAATTAATTACATTAAAATAGTAAATTAATACATATAATTAAAATTTAATTAATCAAAAAGAAAAATTAGTTTAGTTAACTAATTTTAATTATTAAAAGAAAATTAAATAATTAAAAAAAATTAAAACTCAGATAGTAAATAAGAAAATTATAGCAATTTTTTATTAATATATTAATTTTTAATTAGTTTTTTAATCGATTATAAAAAATTATTAATTTATTTTATTTTATTTTTTACAATTAGGAATTTAATAATTTAATTTAAATAATAATATATTATTTCTTAATTAAAATTACTTTTTAAATTTACTAATTCTAATTAAAACATAATTTTTAAATAGAAATTAAAAAAAATCTTGGGGGTATTTTCGTCTTTAAAAATTAATAGGTACCAATTTATAAAAAAATGTGAAGTATGGGTACTAAATTGGTAACTCGGAAATGTCAGGTACCAAATCAGCAAAGTGCCTATAGGTCAGGTACTAAAAAATCAATAACTCTTAATATAGTGATAAAAATCGGGTTGTCGTATCCACGGGGAATGATAATTAAATAAGCACTAAGTACTGTAATTAAAATAGCTTAATTTTATCTAGAAAATCGAATAATGAGTTTGGGTGTTTTCTTAAAATAAGTAAATAGGAAAAACACAATTTAACACAAAGTTTGATCGAAAAATGCAATAATAAATAAATTCTAGAGGAATGATTCACTTAATCTTATCTTATATTTATCAACTTAATTTATCAATTATTCAGTAGTAATTTATAAATCATGAATTCCAAAAAATAATTAATTCTATCTCTCGATTAGTAATTAATTAAAAAGATCTAAATTTGGATTTCAATATCTCTATAAAAATCACAAAAATAGATTTTATAAAGATCAATGAATTCATAAACAAGATTTCAGAGAATTTATAAATTTCTCAATTATATGAAATTTTAAGTTATACTATTTTTAGGCCAGTTATACAATTTATTCTCTCGAATTATAATTGTATAAACCAAATAATCCAAATTATTGATCAAGTAATTTAGAAGTAATTAAAACCAACAATATAAATAAATTAACTACTGAAACATGATAAATAAAAGCATCAAAATATAAATTCGATTAAGTTACATCATCCTCTAGAAATGGAAATTTAGCTCATGATGATATCCATAAAATTAAACAACAAATAATTAAACATGTTCTATAATTTACAAGCAAAAATTAAAAGAGAGGGTAAAAAGAAACTTGTCTGTATCCCGTTGGAAGATTTCTCAAGCTTCCAGAGGTAAACTCCTACTCCGTGCTACCCTTCCTATCAACTGCTGCTTGAGCAAATATGCAGAACCACACAAATGGTAGAAAACTAAAAACTAAAAACTGAAGGAAAACAACTGATAACTTGATTTCTGGGGTGAGAGGTGTGTTGCAATCGTCTGAACTGAAGGCTATTTATAGCAGAAGATTCGTAGGTGTTGGTGTCAAGCAGATGGATCTTCATACTGTCCATTATCAATTGTCTTCCACTGATTTTCCTTTTGACGTGTAGATCGGTGTCGTTTTCTTCTTTCTGCTTCTCGCTCGTTTAATTAATTCGTTCATGGTTTTCGGCCGTGTAAAATCGAATTATTGCTGAAAGTTGTTTTGTAGGTAAGGCGGCAGATATCGAATGTATGGCGGTCGAAAACAGATGAAACCACAGCACAGACGAATTGAACCACGGTACAAACAAATTGTACCGCGGTAGGAATACATAATATATATATATATATATATAAATGTATACCTGCGGTACACACTTGTGTACCGCGGTATTATTATTATTTTTTTTCTTTTTCAATTTCTTTTTTTTCTTTTCTTTTTCTCTTTTCTTTTTCTTTTTTTTTCTATTTCTTATTTTCTTTTCTTTTCTTTTCCTTTTCCTTTTTGTTTTTCTTTTTCTTTTTTTTTCTTTTTCGTTTCTTTTCTTTTTGCTTTTCTTTTCTTTTTCATTTCATTTCTTTTATTTTTTCGTCCTTTCACCGTCGTGATTCATTTTTCACCATCTTTCGTCCCTTTCTTGATTTGTTGGTATCTTGATGCCTATTACAACTCGATGTACAATTCCAACAATAATCTGGACTCAATCTACTAAAAAATAGCACATTTTCTAAGTCTAGGATACCTATTTTGTTGGTAAAATTCCAACTTAACAGTAGTCTTGCGTCCCAAAGGTGATGGGTGTATTTGTCTTCACATTGAGGCCCAATGACCTTCTTTTGGGTATAGCTCCCGTTTCCAGTCCCAAGCACTCCCTCTTATAGTCCTGTAGTACGCCTTCGTTGTTAGGAATTTTATTGTTTAGATTTTGATGAATGCCATGTAAAACTTAGAATAGAAAGTTGGCACCCCAATTCTTGTTGTAAAATGCATTGTAATGAATAGAGTGCCGCCAAGTGAGTCAAGACAGCTACGCCCTAACATGCAAGAAGACAATCAAGATCGGGAAGGAAGACTCTCTTGTGAGACAAAATTTGAGTATGGCAAAGAAGAGTAGACGGGAACACTATCAAGAAGCAGAAGCGGTGAGATGCGGTGAGTGGAGCATCGATCAAGTCAACTCAAGAAAAGCCAAGTCTCAAGTTGAAGTGACGGAAGAGTCATCCAATGATTGGAAGGCGACTCTAAGTCACCTGGGAAAGCAAGGAAATGCGGTCAAGTCGAGATAATCGTAAAAAAGAACCGTTGCCGAGAAATCAAGAGATTTACTTAAACAAGTAATATCTCCATACAACCTTTCTTGGAGTGCTCATCCCCGGAAGCGTGCAAAAGGAATGAACCAATGGGAAGCACGACACCGTGTCGAACTCAAAAGGTGAAAAGAATAATTCATACGAGGAAACGGCAATTCCAAGAACTCGCAAGCCAACGACCGCAAAGTGACTTTCAAAAATAAGCTATCTCTTCAACGGGCAAATTTTTGAAAGTTCACTATAAAAGGCCGAGGAGTTAGTTTGAGAAAAAGAAGTATGAATGACACATACGTGAGATATACAAGCACATTAGAAAAATCTGAAACAATCTCAATCCTCAAGCCTACATTCAAGTACATCAATCCAACACTTACCTGTGAAGGAAAGAGAGCTTCAACCATTGAAGAGGAAACCTTTGAAAACAAGGGTCTACTTTCCAGGAAGGATTGTAGAAAAGTTCAAAGTTGAACTAAGTCTTAAGCATTTGGAGGGCTTCGTGATCAAATCCAAAGAGCTTGAGCAAGTGAGTCAGTAGTAGCAAGCAAATTTGCCTGTGAAGAAGGCCGAGTCGAACGAGAAGCCACCGAGTGATCAAGGCGTCTCGGTCGAGTCCCAAAGGATCAAGTCGGCTTTGTTGTGATCAAGACTTGTATCGGACTTATTACCACTTTGTAAACCGATCATTACTTAGTGGATTCCTCCGGGAGTTGGAGAAGAGAGGAGTAGAAGAATTACCCCATCTTGAACCTCTATAAAAATTTCACTTTGTCATTTACATTTCAAAGATTTAAATTCCTGCACTTTTAATTGCTTATATCTGTTCACGACAAATTTGCTATCCATTTGATAATTTACAAGTACTAAATCAAGCTCTAATATTTTGTTTAATCAAACTTAAGGGTGTTAAGTCTTCCGGCTGAAAATAAAACCACAATGAGTTAAATTGTAGCCAACAGGTGAGTTACTCCATCAACGCTCAAACCGAGTCATTGAAAGATTAACTCTCTTGAGTGACTAATTCGATTGTCCATCAAGGACACAGTGTGTAGAATTAACTCTGAGATTTAAAAGGACTAAATCGAAAATTTGGTAAGGTTTATTCAACCCCCTTCTAAACCTTACACTTACACCCCTTGGGACCTACAAGTGGTATCGGAGCGGTTGGTTCATTGAACCCTCCGCACTGGTTCTTGAACTAGATCTCCAAATTTTTCAAAGTCTGCTTTAGTACTTAAACTTTCAAAACTCTTTTTATTAAAAGTCATTATCATGGAAGCAAATCTAACACGCATCCCTATGTTCACCATTGAAGAATTTGATGATTGGAAAATTCGTATGCGAGGCTCATCTATCAAAGATTACATGATGAGATGTGGATAGTGATAGAAGATGGGCCTCTACAAATATTAAAGGTGAACACAGTTGTACGAAGAGTTTCAACAAAGTCAAATCATGCAAAACGGCTAAAGAAATCTGGGACAAGCTGACATTGATTTGTGAAGGCTCGGAGCAAATCAAAGAAAACAAATTATCTGTAGTCGTACGAAGTTTGAAAATTTCAAAATGATCTCGGGAGAGAATCGGATCAACTGGGCGCTCGGTTTACGAAATCACAAATGAGTCTACACTTGGAAAGGAATATACACGAGAAGAAATGTGTATGAAGATCCTAAAAAGTCTTCTGTTGAATGGGAAATGAAGGTCATGGCACCGAGACATTCCATGGACCTATCAAAGACATCCAACCATGAACTATTCTCGGACCTCAAAGCCTATGAGTTTGAGTGAGAAGAAAAGACCAGGAAGAGACAATGTTGTACCCAAAGCGGTGCTCTAATTGTCAAAGATGGGAAGAGAGTGAGGTCAAAGAGGCAATTGACCCGGAAGAAATAGCCCGATGGTTAAAAGATTTAACAAGTTCTTTAACAAGAACTACAAGAGAGGAAAGGGTGAATCTTCCGAAAGACACTCGGCTCCTCCAAATCAAGGGATGATAGGCCAACCAAGAGAATGATCATCAACAAGTTGAGTATCAAAGGGTGACAACTCAAGAGTAGAAAGAGTGATCAAAAGGCTGAATATCTATGATGGAATTGTAGACAACCAGGTCACTATGCCATTGATTGCTCATATCCTGTAGTCAACAAGTACAGGAATGAAGAAGAAAGAAAGGTCTTCAGAGAAAGAAGACAAGAAAAGAAAAAGGCAATGATGGCTGCAGAGATCATTAAACAAATTGACCAAGTCAAGAGAGACAATGATTGAGAGCAAAGAAGCGACTACTCGAGTGACTCGAAGAAGAAGCCTTGATCGCTTAATGGCCAAAGAACAAGATCAAGAAGATGAGGTACAATCTAATTCAACAAGCTCGGACACTAGTGATAGTGATCGTGACACACACACTTCATCACCTACTTGATCTTTATGATTCATTAGGCAAAATGATGAAAGATTTTGAGCACATTAAATCCTCACACACACTATTGAATGAGGAAAACAGCCTACTTAAAAGTCAAAACTCAAAGCTGACTAAGGAGCTGAGTACTCTAAGTCAAATAGCTGTTGAAAATGAAAGTTTAAAGGCTGAAAATGCTAAATTAGTAGCTGAAATTGCTGCTATAGAAAAGAGGGAGAATGACCTCAAAAATGTTATTGCCTCATTCACTAAGGCATCTAAATCATTGGATGATCTTATTATGAGTCAAAGAGAATGTGGAGACAAGACAGGCTTAGGATTTAATTCCTTTGTGCCATGTCAAACCTCAAGAGTAATTTTGGAAAAAGGATCTTCAAGTCATGAAGAGTCTGAAAAACCCAAAACTCTAAATGTTGCACACACATTCACTCCAAAGCACAATACTAAGCAAACGGCCTTAGTTACAAAGGAAAAGGAAAATGACCGATTGAGTATCTTTGAAAGGACAACTAAGAAGAGATTCAAATGAGTCCCTCAACAAACTCCTAACGAAAAATACTCAGTAAAGAAGAAACAGAGCTACCAAAAATTCCGAAAATCCATAAAAGAAATACATATGATGGGAATGGTAGAAAATATCCAAGCCAAGCGATTGGAACAATGTGAACTATCGGCATAGACTTATGGAATATAAGCCCAAGTGGCAAAGGCCTAGAACTCAACAAAGGCCATTCCAAAAGTATAAGAGCTTTCATCAAAGACACACATGCACCTAGGCACTACACTCAAAAGCACCACAATTACCCAAGGAAGGCAATTGCTAAAACACATATGCAGGCATACTGACAAAAGAGACAATTTGTATGAACCTAGAATCCCCAAGCAATTTGCCGAAATTAATTATGATTATGGCACTCGATAGATGGCAACCCCTTAGAGTCAAATCATTTGGCTATAGGTTGGTTGGATCATCTTACAATTCTAACCCCTCGGGACCCGACAAGTATGGGTACCTAAAACTTAATTTCCTTGATTGCGGTTCAAGGAAATAGTGAGTGCCAAGGAACCTGGTACATGGATAGTGGTCATTCCGGACATATGACAGAAATAAGAGAAATCTGTCAAAATTCAAGGAAGTCAAAGGAGCCAAAGTCATATTTGGGGGAAATGAAGCTCCTGGTGAAATAAGAGGCATTGGATCCATCAAGAGGAATGGATTAGAAATCACGGATGTTGCATATGTTGAAGGACTCAACTTCAACCTCATCGAGTATCGATCGGCTACGTGACAAGGGCTACAATGTTGGATTCAACATGGGTGTATGCCAAATCAAGGATATTGAATCAAATGAAGTTGTCTTTGCAAGGAAATAGACAGAAGAATATGTATGTAGTGGATTGGTCAACCGCAACACCCAAAGACTTTTGTCTACTAGCGAAGAGCACAAATTTGAATCAAGTTGGTTGTGGGCACAAAAAGCCGAGTCACCTGAATTTCAAAACAATTAACAAGCTAGCAAGAAGTCATCTTGTAGAAGGACTTCCGGACTCGATATATCAAGAAGGAGAGTATATGTGATGCATGTCGAAGGGAAAACAAATCAAGTCGTCATTCAAAGAAAAGACTTGCCCATCCTCAACAAGAATCTCGCATCTACTTCATATGGATCTATTTGGCCCAATGGAACCAAACAAAGATAAGTGGAAAGAAATACACCTTGGTGGTAGTAGATGACTACTCAAGATATACATGGACAATATTCATGTGCAAGAAGAAAGAAACCCTACAAAAACTACCACACGGTGATGAAGAGAATTCAAAATGAGAAGAGTCAAACCATTATCAAAATAAGATCGGATAGAGGAACCGAGTTTGTCAATGGAATAATAACTCGAGATTGTATTGAGAATGGTATTGGTCATGAACTATCGGCAGCAAGGACTCCACAAAGAGAATGGAGTTGCGAGAAAGAAGGAATGTAACCCTCAAAGAAGCGGCAAGACCATGTTAGGTAGCGGGGTTACCAAAAAGATTTTGGGTCAAGCAATTAACACACTTGCTACACCCAAAACAGATGTATGATAAATAGACAAAATGACAAAGACTCCTATGAGATCTGGATTGGAAGAAAACCAAATGTTGCATATTTCGAATATTTGGATGTAAATGCTTCATCCACAACAATGGCAAAGACAACCTAAAGGCTTTTGATGCTAAAGGCCGATGAAGGTATCTTCTTAGGATACTCACCAAAGCAAAGCCTACTGAGAATACTCAATAAAAGAACTATGGTTACAGAGGAATCCATTCATGTAGTATTCGATGAGCCAAATGTAAATGGAGAAGACATTGAAGAGTCACCGATAAGTTGAAACATCCAATCATACGAGAAAGAGTCCCTACGCTTGGTCAAGCCGGATTATCAACTCGAGAAGAAGATGAGATAGTGAATCTCAAAAGCACGGTGGAAAATTTGCGGCTAAGTGACCACGAAAGAGTGACCACAAAGAACACAAGCAAGTCGATCAATCCACTAACTTACTCCAACTTTGATGTAAGATGGCTAAGAGACTATCCACCGAACTTGTCATTGGAGATATGAGATAAGGTGTCAAAACAAGATCCGAACTCAACAAGAAGCTATGTTCACATGCTTCATTTCGCAAATAGAGCCAAAAGATGTGTCACAAGCATTGGATGACACACATTGGATTCAAGCTATGCAAGAAGAGTCAATCGGTTTGAGAGAAATAAAGTATGGGAACTAGTGCAAAGACCCATACATCAAAATGTTATTGGAACCAAATGGGTATTCGAAATAAGATGAACGAGGAAGGCTCGTGGTAAGGAATAAAGCAAGACTAGTAGCCAAAGGATATTGCCAAGAAGAAGGGATAGATTTTGATGAAACATTTGCCCTCGTAGCAAGATTGGAAGCTATAAGGATGTTTCTTGCCTATGCAGACTCACAAGAATTTCATTGTATATCGGATGGATGTAAAAAGTGCATTCCTAAACGGTTTATTGGAAGAAGAAGTATATGTTGAACAACCTCCGAGGATTTGAGCGAGAAGACTCTTGGAGACAAGGTATACAAACTCAAGAAAGCCCTGTATGGATTGAAACAGGCACCCGAGCATGGTATGATACCCTGTCACAATTCCTAATCGAGAATGGATTCACAAAAGGAAAAGTAGATAGAACACTTTTCGTAATTCAAGACAAGAAGAGTATATCTTTGCTTGTTCAAATATATGTGGATGACATCATTTTTGGATCCACTAACAAAGAGCTATGTGAAAAATTCTCAAACCTCATGCAAATCAAATTTGAAATGAGCATGATGGGAGAGTGACATTTTTCCTTGGACTTCAAGTGAAACAAATGAAGGATGGAACCTTCATAAGTCAAACAAAATATACCAGAGATTTAATGAAGAAATTTGGTATGGAAGAAAAGTCTTCGTAAAAATACCAATGAACACATCGATCAAAATGGACATGGATGCGGATGGCAAGCACAGTAGATCAAACAAGATACAGGGCACTTATTGGATCATTGCTCTATCTCACAAAGGCAAGCGGGCCGGACATCACCTTTGTTGTAGGTGTATGTGCAAGATTCCAATCTGCTCCAAAAGAGAGCCATATGACAAAAAGACTAAGAGAATATTGAGATACTTGAAAGGAAGCCAAGAAGTAGGCCTATGGTATCCAAAGGAAGGTGGATTCAAGCTAATTGGCTATTCGGACTACGACTACGCCGGATGCGAGTGGACGGAAGAGCACTTCGTGCACTGTCAAATGCTAGGAAACAGACTAATTTCCTGGTTTAGCAAGAAGCAAAACTCAATAGCCACCTCTACACAAGAGAATACATAGTTAAGCATGGGCAAACAAGTTGTGCCAAGTCCTATGGATGAGACAACAAACCGGTGAGAGACTATGAAGTTGAAGAAAAAGAAATTCCAATCATGTGTGATAACACAAGTGCCATTGCAATCACTCAAAATCTGTGTTGCACTCAAGAACAACAAACACATAGATGTCGGATATCATTTCATAAGAGATCATGTTGAAAAGAAGGACATTATCTTGGAATACATCTCAACGATAAACAACTAGCCGACATCTTCACAAAACCATTATGTGAGTCAAGATTTGAAGAACTCAAGCATGAGTTGGGGTTAATTGAGTTGAGTGACACTCGGACAAATCAAAGAAGAGCATTAGAACAAAAAAGAAGTGAAAAAGAGCCGAAAACAAAAATCAATTTAGTAAATCGGTTGTATCGGAAAGACAAATGACTACACCGAGTCACCGTGATAGGTGAGTCACCAAGAGAATCTGCGAGGAGTAGAGTTAAATCGGCTAAGAGATAAGTTTGAATAACTTATGAGCAAAGTGACAAAAACGCAATCGTTTTAACTTAGCAGAATGTTTTAAGAAACACGTCGAAGATAATGATGATGTGTACTGCATAAAAGCTGCACACTAAGCTTATGATTGGATATAAATCTTTGCCGCATTAAATACGAGACGTGAAATGCTCAATAGGCGTCACGAAATCCAAGCCGTTGATTTCGATCACAATTCAAAAAACCGCCTCGCACGCCCTTTCATAAACCATATTTAAACCATTTTCGTCCTTTCTCTCTCACACTTCTAAAAACTGTTCATCTTTTTTTCTCTCAAAAGCAAAGGCAAACTACTCTCGAAACCCTATCAACATTCAAATCAATTTCGAGACTTTTCTTGATATAATTAGAGAAATGGCACCAACTTATGACTTTACCAAGCTAGGAAAGCAAATCCACACCGGTTCGACGGTGGATTTCGACGGAATGGTGAAGCGGGTCCGACGACACCCTGGTGAAGAAAATCGCGGAAAAGTTGGAAACGTCCGGACTAAAACCGTTTCTAACGCTGGAATATCCTATGACCTATGTGGAGGAGGTCGCACAATTCTACGTGAATGCTTTGAGATTCACGACGAAGGAATCAAGTCATCTGTTCACGGGGAAGCGGTGACTATTACGCCAAGGATTTGGTGAATATTGCTCACTACCCGCAGAAAGAGCAAATCAAATTAAGGAAGGATGTAAACTTGGGTGACACATGGAAAGAAATAGCCAAGTCCGACCTTGCTAATAAAATTATATACACAAACAAACAAGAGAGATGCTGAAGGAGGATTATCACAAATTGTTGGACATAGTTGCCAAATGTATCGACATCAAATTTGGCGACTTTGACCAACTATCAAAGGCAAAGCTGGTTGTGATGGCTGCAATCATCGAAGAAAAGAAGATAAATCTGGCCGAGTTTATCTACAAAGCAGACTCTGCCCGAACGTGGGAACAAGTCCTTCAAAGAAGATGGCACATTTGGAGGATCCCTAGGATATGGCCTAGTGATTGGCCTCTTTCGAGGTGAAAGGAGTACCTCTTAGACATGGGAAGGCCTTCCATGTTAACAAGAGGATGTTCGAGCTAACCTCTCTCGGTGCTCGGAAGCGAGCTTATGCCAAGAGAGCGACACCGGTGAGGGGAATCACCGACCCCAAGATACACCGTTTGCTTCCTCTCCACCAAGAAGAAAGTGCGCCCTGCAATGCTAAGAAGATCTGCTGCCCCTACACAAAGAAAGAAAACCAAACATGCTCCCGCCCCAAAGAGCCAAGTCACCCGCCCCAAAGAAATGTCACCCGCCCTGCGCAGCAGAGGTCGAGAAGGACTCACAAATACCTTCTCCGATCGTCAAAAGGAGGAGAACCCGACAAGCCCAGACGGCCAGCTCCTCGAAACAAACACCAACACACCTTGCCCCGCCGCCGAGACTCGAGAGGACACCGCCTCAACTGTAAAATTCCCCTGGTACAAACCAGAGACGAAGAAGACTCGTCAAGCGGTCGAACAGAGAAACCAAATGAGTCGATTACTCAAACTAGCACAAATACCGGAGACTACTTTGGAGAAGTAGAGTCTCCGGATGTAGTTGATGAAACAGCCAAGTCTGCTTTGAAGGCGATCAGCAGAGCAACCGAAGACACAACAGTAGCTCACACAAACAAACACAAGAAGAACCAGCCCAAGCGGAGATAGTGATGTAATGATCCTATCTCCACCTTACCCGCACATCCAAAATCGTCTGCGTGAGTGGAGAAAATGGAAGTTGAGCAAGTCGAGGGAACAGTTCCAACGGCCCGAGTTCATAGAAGAAGAAGAGGAACTAAATTTCCTTGGACTAACTATCGTGCTCCCAAAGACTTGATGAGGACAACTGCTTAGACATCCTGCAAATCTACAAGGACAGGGGAGAGAGCAAAGCAAGTCAAGAAGCCGAAGCACGTGAAAAGGCAAGCATCCGCCCTATCTCCGGCACCACGAACACTTCCATCCTCTTCTTGATGTCTTCTCCGAAAGTGACGAGGAACCGAGAGAATGTCACGCCCACGAAGAGTTACAAATGCAACAAGCATTGCATGAATCAAGAATCCTTCACGAGCAAAGATCGATGGAGGGACCAGGAGAGTCCTCCGAACACACCGAAATCGATCCAATGGGAGTGGTTCAAAGAAATAGCCACCGATGTGTTCTTTGCTACCACTTCCCCTCCACTCAAGAAGGCAATAAGGAATCGGCGATGAAATCTAGTGGGGACCCCGGTCGAGCCAACCCCTATTGAAGGTGTGCTACCACCTGCCCCAACGGCCAACCATCAATTGCAACAAATAGCCGGGAGTCCGGAGACGAGTGACCCCACTCCAAGTCACTCACCGGGTGCGCCGGCCGAGGGGGGAAACTCCTCCACCGCAGGCAAGGTCGGAGGATGCTGCAGATGACTCCACAAAAGAAGCAAGGAGGCGAAGAAGAGAAATTACAATCACAAGAAGAACAACAAGTTGCCATCAACAAAGCTCGACGATTGAGACTGTCTCGGTGAGTGCCAAGCCAAAGGCTAATGGCTAATGACGCTGCGATGCGGTCGAGGCACGAGGAAGGAAGAGCCCTGGGAGTTAACACTGGGCGATGAAAGTGCAATCCATGGGGTTGAGACTCCAATGGATGCCATCAGTAGAAGACCCTAAGACAGATTGACACTGTCGAAAGGGAGGACCAAGGCCTCGTAGCGAGAGAGACCGGAGGAAATGAAGGCCACGGGAGGTTGAGACTTCCGGGGTAAAGAGGTCAAGTCTGAGAACATCCCTCCTGCGCAATCATCGACCCATCCGAGAAGGAGATCGCGCACTTCATGATTCCCAGACAACCCGATGTCACTTTTCTCGGGATCGGAAGACGAAGAAGAAGCCGAGTCAACCCCATGACAAATCCAAAAGACTCACCGGGTGTTCCAAGCACGAGTAAGTCCGATCCCAAGACTACTCGTCAAACTTTTAAGTTTGATGATGAGCCACCTCTAGAAATCTCATCATCGTCCGATGACGCTGCTTGATAAGGCCGAGGACAAGTCTCATCGAAAAGGAAAAATCACCGAGACCAACGAAGTGTTTAAGACAAATGTGAGGCTCGGCAAGCCGAGTCTATTTCACAACCAAACCCAATTTGAACCAAAGAACCACTTTGCTCCGGCTCCTCAAGCTACAATGGATCGATTCCCAAAAGAACTCCACGCGCACCGCTCATCATTGAACAGATCCCGATCGGCGGTGATGAATCTTTTGTAGAATCTTTCCCTTTCTCACTTTGGAGATACGAACTCCACGAAGAGTCGAAAAAATGAGCAAGTACGATATCACGGACCACCTCCTGTTTTTCACTCAGGCACCATTGTTCCAAATTTTGATTTCGACATTTGTATGGCCATCACCGCAATGAAGAATCGGTGAAGTTCGAAAGTGTTCAAGGCACTCTTTGCTGAAGTTGAAAAGATGGAGAGGCATCGAGGCCTCTTTGGATATGCGCCCGGACAACAGAGATGCCAACCTTACGGTGACTTGAGAGGCATCACAATCGGGATAAGGGAATGGTGGCAACAAAGAAGAATCCATGCGTGTGGAACAGGTGAGATACTTGAAACCTTGTTCAACAAGTCGGTGTGGAGCCGAGAATGTTGATGCGAAAAACGGCGAGGAACACATTGAGCATATGCATGAAGCTCACACCGCCGAGATCAAGGCTGCTGCGTGAGCGTAATGCAAATGATATACGCGTTTGGAAGAACACATGACGAGAAAATTCAGCCTTCTCATGGCCGAGATGAAGCGATTTCAGCAGAATCCAACGCTACTCGATGCGAATTCCGTCTTGCATACAACGCAGCAGACTTGAAGCGAGAATTCAACCAACAAGACTCGACTTCATGCTTGCCATGTTCCACAGGGGTTCTCTATCCTTTGATGATGCCAAAAAGGGGAAGAGGAATACCTTAAAGCGAAAAATCTGAAGTTTGAAAAGAAAGGAGCAAATGAGAAGGGAAAATCACCGAGGAAAATTTGAAATCGAAGAAAGGAAAATCTCTTTGAGGGGGAAGGATCAAAAGATATGACCTTGATGATTGCACAAACCCCCAACAGGGTCCTCACACAAATGACATTATAAGCGAAAACTCCCCGTGACTCGCCACTCCAAGACTCTTGTATCTATGGCCGAGAAGAGAAAAGAAATTGAAGCGAGGGATGAAGGAAGTGGAAGGAAGAATGGATGCCAGGGTGATGAACATCTTGAAAGAACATGGAGGCATTCCGGATGACGAGAGACACGTATGCCATTTCGGATGTCGGGACAGAGCCAAGATCGGTTGACGAATTCAAAACGCTCGAATCAAGGATATTTTGCAAATATGTCCATGGCTCAAGCTTGGGACTTGTCTTGGGAAAAGGGTCTCACATTGTGTGAAGAAGGCGACAGACAATGAGACTTCCCGATCGCTCTGCTGGTCACTCTGCTAGTCAATCACCGGGAAGAAGAAGACCAAGACAAAGATACGCCCGCAGGTAGGAAGAAGAAGCGGCGATGGAGGAAGAAGCTTGGACCTAGGCCTCTGCCCAAGAATATCGAATACGTAGATCCTGGAAAGAAAGGAGGGATCTCTCAATGGGGCTTGACCAAGTGGCAAATTTGCGAGTGGCTAAAACTAACGCCGAGTATGCAAAGAGAATAGAAAAAACAAAAGACAAACTCGGCTATGGCGGGAGAGACAGGAAAGACTAAGGAAAGATGAAGGCGCCAGGGAAGGCATATGAGAAGAAAAAGAAGGCGGTGACGACGAGAAAAAGAGAAGAAGAGAAGAAGATGCTAATCAAGATGAAAGAAGGAGACAATGAAGGAGATGAAGTGTTCTTTGTCCAACCCTTCATGTATTTTATTATGTAAATACATACAATGTAAGTCTTCTGTAATAGAGTTATAAATTTTTTTTTGAAGACAGTTATATACTCTGATACACCTTGTAAACAGTTGTGTTAAGTACAAGAATGATATGATCAATAAAAAGATTGATTCTGCGCATACATTCTATGTCAATACACTGTCTGTATGTATCTTTGTTATTTACATATTTGTATGATCTAAGTTTTGGCATCATCAAAAAGGGGGAAATTGTTAGGAATTTTATTGTTTAGATTTTGATGAATGCCATGTAAAACTTAGAATAGAAAGTTGGCACCCCAATTCTTGTTGTAAAATGCATTGTAATGAATAGAGTGGCCAAAGCCGAAAGTCAAGACAAAATACTACGCCTAACATGCAAGAAGACAATCAAGATCGGAAGGAAGACTCTCTTGTGAGACAAATTGAGTATGGCAAAGAAGAGTAGACGGGAACACTCTCAAGAAGCGGTGAGATGCAGGTGAGTGGAGCATCGATCAAGTCAACTCAAGAAAAGCCAAGTCTCAAGTTGAAGTGACGGAAAGAGTCATCCAATGATTGGAAGGCGACTCTAAGTCACCTGGGAAAGCAAGGAAATGCGATCAAGTCGAGATAATCAAAAGAACCGTTGCCGCGAGAAATCAAGAGATTTACTTAAACAAGTAATATCTCCATACAACCTTTCTTGGAGTGCTCATCCCGAAGCGTGCAAAAGGAATGAACCAATGGGAAGCACGACACCGTGTCGAACTCGAAAAGGTGAAAAGAATAATTCATACGAGGAAACGGCAATTCCAAGAACTCGCGCAAGCCAACGATTGCGCAAAGTGACTTTCAAAAATAAGCCTATCTCTTCAACGGGCAAATTTTTGAAAGTTCACTATAAAAGGCCGAGGAGTTAGTTTGAGAAAAAGAAGTATGAATGACACATACGTGAGATATACAAGCACATTAGAAAAATCAAACAATCTCAATCCTCAAGCCTACATTCAAGTACATCAATCCAACACTTACCCGTGAAGGAAAGAGAGCTTCAACCAGATTGAAGAGGAAACCTTTGAAAACAAGGGGTCTACTTTCCAGGAAGGATTGTAGAAAAGTTCAAAGTTGAACTAAGTCTTAAGCATTTGGAGGGCTTCGTGATCAAATCCAAAGAGCTTGAGCAAGTGAGTCAGTAGTAGCAAGCGCGTGCCCTGTGAAGAAGCCGAGTCGAACGAGAAGCCACCGAGTGATCAAGGCGTCTCCAGGCCGAGTCCCAAAGGATCAAGTCGGCCGTTGTGATCAAGACTTGTATCCGGACTGTTACCACTTTGTAAACCGATCATTACTTAGTGGATTCCTCCGGGAGTTGGAGAAGAGAGGAGTAGAAGAATTACCCCATCTTCGAACCTCTATAAAAATTTCACTTTGTGTCATTTACATTTCAAATTTAAATTCCTGCACTTTTAATTGCTTATATCTCACGACAAATTTGCTATCCATTTGATAATTTACAAGTACTAAATCAAGCTCTAATATTTTGTTTAATCAAACTTAAGGGTGTTAAGTCTTCCAATGAAAATAAAACCACAAAAAGTGAGTTAAATTGTAGCCAACAAATGAGTTACTCCATCAACAGCTCACCGAAATCATTTGAAAGATTAACTCTACTTGAGTGACTAATTCGATCGTCCATCAAGGACACAATGTGTAGAATTAACTCAGTAGATTTAAAAGGACTTAATCGAAAATTTGGTAAGGTTTATTCAACCCCCCTTCTAAACCTTACACTTACACCCCTTGGGACCTACATTCGTCATGTTCTCTCTCAGGTCCTCCTGTGATGACATTGTTGATGCCTGTCACATGTGGATGAGGTTTTTCATTGTTCTTCAAGTCACTCTGTCGTGGGACCTGTCGTGTCTCGCTTCTACCTTGATCGAGATCTCTCCTAAGTCTGCGCTGGTCTACATACTCTTTCAAATAACCTCTTTGAATCAACTTTTCTATATCTCTATTCAGTTGGAAGCAATCACCAGGTCATTATTTTGCATATTTTTGTGTGTATTCTGTGTGATGATTTATACATATTTTTTGCGTATTTTATTTGCATTTGCATGTTTTAGTGTTATGTTGTGTTATTTTATTGATTTTTTTAGATTTTGGAGCAAAAGACGTTAAAAAGTCATTTCATGCAACTGCGACAGTCATCGTATTTTGGACGTAACGTTCTCATCCGAAGCCCCAATTGATATGATTCATACACTATTGGACAGTTAAGGAAAATTTCTACAATGTATATGCTGCTACTAAATACAAATGAAGAGGTCTAGATGTGCTAAAATCATGTACAAGTTTAAATAATATGTTGAAATCTAGGAAATAATATGTCTTGGTATTTTGATCATAACCCTCTCTAGAAAATTGATATTGAGGTGATTCAAGTATCTATGGAAAGCTGAGAGATAGAGCTATAGTTCATAAGAAGACACCAAGACAAAATTCCGAAGTTTAGAGGTCGCGCAGTACCGCGCAAGAGGTGCACGGTTGCGTGCTACATGCATAACACCGCACAAGAGCAGCCGCACAACAGCGCAGCGCAGCTTTGCACGCTGATCGCGTCACACGTTACTTGCAAAACACAAAAGTTTTTATTTTTTTTTTGCATTTTTTGGTTCTTCCACCTTGTTTAGGACTCTAGGCTTATAAATAGGACATGGGGAGCCCTTATTTTCGACACACCTTCATTCTTAACACTTTTAGACTCTAGTTTTCTCTTGCTTTTCATCATTGGGATTGCTTGGGCTCTTCCCCTTGAAGTTATTTTGCTTCTTAATCAAAGAGTAAGATTTCTTCATCTCTTTTGTCTGATTTCAATTGTTGGGTGATTATTATTGTGCATGGTTATGTTTATGATTATTTTCTTTCCATCAATTGAGATTATGATTACATCCCCAAGAATGAACTAATTTCTTTGTTCTAGGATTAGGATGATTTGATTCAAACAAACAAGCATGAGTATTGATTAATTGATTTTATTTCCTGAATGAATTGTTTTATTTGATAATTGATTGTCTGATCAACTTTTGATTATTTTGGGGGAATAATTGAGATCGATCGAAGATATTAATCATAGACTAAATTTATTCAGGGGGTTAGATATGAATCAGATATGTATTATCTAACCCTAGGCTTAATGAAAATATCAAATTATGTTGGGATAGCCCTAATCTGTGAATACGTGAGTTATCAGATCTAGGCCTAGTTTTTATATGTTTGTTATATTTGTTAACCACATGATCAATTAATTGATATTCTGCTTGCAAGTTTGATGAGATGATTCTGAAATCCTAGACTTTCAGTCATATATTTTTCTCAAAGTCTATCCATGTTTAGTTTGATTATTGTCTTTTTACTTGTTTTTCTTTATTTAATTAAAAATCACAAATCTTCTTAGGGTGTTTAGGATTTAATTTTTGTTATTTGTGAAACATATTAATTATTTGTCGACTAAGTCTTCCTTGAGATACGACTTGTGGTTAACTTGCTACCCTACAATTGATCTCGTTCTCTTGCGAGGATTGTTAGACTTTTATAGGTGTTTAAAGGTCGAATAGTCATTGTAAGTCCAAGCGGCTACGATAATCTAGAGGGGGGGTGAATAGATTATCTCCATCTTTACTCGATTTTGCCCTCTTTTTCGAACCGAATGCTCAAAGACAATAATAAAGGTGCGGAATGTAAACAACACACGACGATTTAAAGAGGTTCAACCCACCTAGGGCCTAATCCTCTACCACCCCAGTATATCCAGGATGGATTTCAAAAAGAAAAAAAGATTTTATTAATTTACCACAAATTAATACAACACCAACTTACAACAACACCTTGAAGAGCACCACACTCTTCTTCAACACCACCTTTGAGATTACCACAATCTCTCTTGAAGATTACCACAATCTCCAACGGCACCTTGTGAAGATTACCACAATCTTCAACCTTGAAGAATACCAAATTCTTCAACACCTCAACAAGAAGATTACCACAATTTTCTCACACCTAACACCTAGATCACCCAAGTGTGTTCTTACCACAAGAACACTCACAAGGATATCTTGTGTTGAATGATAACCCAAAAATTCAAGATTACAACTCGATAATGAATTTTACAATTGAGTGCAAGTGTAATCAAGAATAGCCTAGACCTCAAGGATGTGAAAGTGAATAGCTAGGCAAATTACAACAAGAAATAAGACAATGTAAGAACAAATGTATTCTTGAGTGTATCTTGTTGTGTTGTAGTTTTCTCTCTTATTGTGTTGCTTCAATTCTTCCTCTATTTATAGAAGATGTCTTGTACATGATAGGCTCCTCTTGGGGACATGAATTCTGTAAAAAATTGCAAGACAATTGAAGAAAAGAGCTGTTAGAAATCAATCCCACAAATTAAGGAAAAGATGTCTGCTGCACAACGGTTACATATTTGCTGTCAAACTCAAGGGCGACCGGTCGCACACAAATAGACGTTTGAAAAAGAGAATGCACATTTACACAGGGCGACCGGTCGATGTAGGGTTCGACCGGTCGTCCCTTACTTCAACCGGTCGCACAACTTCAAAAAACAAAGGGCAAATGTTCTGTTTCAATTTTTGCTCTCAGGTACCGGTCGCCCAAGGGGTCGACCGGTCGACGGCACCGGTTGCCCTATAGGGCGACCGGTTGCCCTGACCATTTTCTGCAAACATGAAGTTTTCTGTTTTTCTCAACTTTCAGGTACGGGTTGCCCTATACGGCGACCGGTTGACCTCAAAACCAAAGTGTTGTCCAATTTTATATCGAAAATAAACTTCAAGAAATACTCCGAAAAATAGTGAAAACATTTTAGACCGATCGGGAGTATTAGGACAAGATTTAGAAACATAGTTTCAATGTAAAAACCCATTGACATAAAATCCTTAAATGTGTTGTCCAATATGGTCGAAAATAAACTTGAGGAAATACTCCGGAAAATATTAAAACCATTTTAAATCATTTAGGAGTATTTGGACAACCTTTAAAAACATTGTTTTGGTATAAAAACAAAATCATCAAAATCATGATAAAACCATTTATCAAACAATCTCCCCCTTTTTGATGATTACAAACCAAAACAATTTTAACGAGGTCGATTTTGAAAACAAAACAATTTTACCTTAAAAAGAGAACTCGTCTGTTGAGCGACAACATTCCATGCAATAAAAACAGAAGGATGGGAGTAGAGATATTCAAACACATATAGCAAATGCTCCCCCTATCAACATGCACAACAAGAGTTATATAGAAGCAACTTAAACATAAGCTAAAATATTAGCTTTTCGATATTGAGCTTAAGTATCAATAACTTAAAAGCTTCCCCTGTCAAAGAGACATCATTAGAAACATATATAAGTCCATACTACAACCAATGGACCATGATTCATATATAACCATAATGCACCAAGTGGACTAAATATGATCCACAACTTATGGCTTTATGAAGCCATAGCTTGTAGCTTCTTTTTGTTAAGCTTATCTTAGCTTCTTTGAGCTAAAGAGCTTATAACCTGTTTCTCCCCTTTGGAATCATCAAAAGAATGTTAGCACGATAAATACATCATATATTCATATCAAAGTGCGCAACTAAACCGATGTACCGAGCTATTTGAACATTGAAGCTTATAAACCAAATAGGAGGGAAAAGTCGAATCATATGACTTGAAGAAGCTTATGAAAACTCATTTGATAAGCAAAACATGATCTCCATAAATGTATAAGACTTTTGAAATTGAGAGAATCATGTAGGTGATGAATTTTTCATTGAAACGTTTTATCGAACACTTGGCGGGCGTCAAAAGTTGAAAAGAATATATATAGCCCTTGTAAATGAAATCAAGCCAAGTTTTTCATCACCAAATGCAATTTAATAAATATCATTCATCAACAATCAATAAGCTCATCACAAACATATACTAATTTCATCAAGATAGTACATATATGCCAAGTTCTCAGGGGTTCAACCCAATTGAGATTAAGGAAGTAGAATTCTTACCATTTGATCGGTAAAGACGAGCAATGATGATGATAACCGAGCTAGGTAGTCCCCAAAATATATAATTCATGCATCAAAACTCATTTGAAGTGAATTGTGTGTGAAATTTGCGAAGGGGACGAAAAATGGCCAAAATATGTTAGAGTTACGAATGCTGAAGACAGAACCATTTTTATCCAATATTTTGCTTAGGGCGACCGGTCGTGGTCGAGGGCGACCGGTTGCCCTCAACCCCTTCAGCCCACTGTCTGTCAGTTTTTCCAAAAATCCAAATTTTCAACCAAAAATCCGATTTTTCGCCCCTAAGTTTTAAAAACATGTAAAATGCAAACGTAAGCTTCATTCAATATGCATTATGTCATAATCAAGCTCGAAATGAGATAAAATACTCGGTGGTAAATGAACAAATGTCCGCGAGTTATCCTTGAGACGGAATTAAACACATCTCAAGTTTTTGTTAAAAACACAATCCCTTAGAAAGTTTTTCGAATCTCAATATGTTTAGTTCGATTATGACGAACTATATTTTGAATAATTTTCACCGGACTTGTTATCCCGAAAAATAAGAACTTTTTAAAGCTTTGGATACAACAAGTCATAAGAAGAAGTGCCTTTCAAATATTTGAAAATTTCTTTTAACGGCACTTTAATGAGATTCGTTCGGATAATTTTTGAAGTCGAGCATATAGACATAAGGCATATGGAATGTCGAGTCTATAGAAATAATACAAGAAAGCATACCTCGAATTTGTTTGTCAACCGACATGCCTTTCTCAACCTTTGTCAATCTCTTCATTGGTAGCCATAGAGGTTGAGATGATTCTTCCTTCTTCAATGCCTAACTCCTTCAAGAGTTCTTTTGAAATGTAACCATCTACTTGGCATTGAATGATTTGAAGTCCAAGCGAGAAATTGAGCTCCCCATCATGCTCATTTCAAGTACACCTTGCATCAACTTGGAAAAATATCTTCTTCTTGAAAATACCTTCGAGCTACTAACCTCGCCTTAGTTCGACCAATGTTGCCTTGGTCATCGAGTTTGTTTCGGAGTGCCCATTTTGCATTTATAATCGTTTGTGATGAAAGACATGGCATCAACTTCCAAGTATCATTTCCTTTTTAGCTCCTCTTGCAATTCTAAAAACCAATCTTCATCTTGAAGCATCAATTGAGGAATTTGTCTTCTTCATCACTATCATCATAGGGCATCCAATTGATCTAAGGTGTTCATAGTAGAATATGTACATCCAAATATTTTGAGGTAACTAATATTTGGAGTACTTCATTTCTCATCTACACAACTTAACAAACTCATTAACGGCATTACTTATATAAAAAAAAATATCCCAAGTGTAAAAACATGCCTCAATCATCAATCACAAAATATCTTGCAAAAGAGCATAGTAGGAATAGACACTATATATATATAGACCATGAAGCAAGAAACACATACTATGCATTTAGAAGATCATCAAGAGTTTAATAAATCATGCAAGTTCAAATTAGCTTAAGAAAGCTACAAAAGGTCTCTTTTGAAATTTGAAAATCCGATAGCATATATTTGAGACCTCATTTAAAAGAAGTATTTGAACAAAAGTTGACAAAGCAAATATGTGCAATCAAATATCGAATAGTGCCTTTTAAAAAAAATCTAAAAATCCTCTTAATGGCACTTGTATGAAATACTATGAAAAACAAGCACATAGGCACATGGCAATACATATATCGAGTCTATAAGAGTAAGAATAACACAAGTAAACGTACCTCGATAATTTATGCCTTTCTTGACAAATAATGACGTAAATGACCATTTGTGAAAATATGTAAGTCCTACACAATACTTAAAACAAATCTTGCACAAATCATAAAAAGTGTAGGCTAAGAGATATCGCAAGTAATCTCATGCCATAAAAATCCATAGGAGATGATAACACACTCTAGTCTACAAAAAATGCACAAGAGTTTTAAAAACATCATATAAGGTCTTCTTTTTCAAAAATATTTTAAAAGCACAAATATATATTGAAGACCTTAATTAAAAAAATAAATACTTGAAAACTCATTTTGCAATTAAGACACAAATAAAAGCATGCATAATAACAAAATAAAATGCATATTTAACTAGGAGATACGGGTTACCAATTACGCCATTTCAATGGGTTGTGTCGTTCCCATTGTTGATGATATCTTCCCCTTGAGAAGTCACTTTGTTGATGATGACTTCTTTGATTACTCCATTTCCAAGGTTTGTTGCCTTCCCATTGTTGAAAGTCTCTTCTTCTTTGAAAATCATCTTGTTGATGATATCTTTGCCATTTCCAAGGATTGTGTTCTTCCCATTTTTGAGTATATCCTCTTCTTGGAAATTTGCTTTGTTGAAAATAGTTTCTTCTTCTTTGATCAAATGAAACGGTCATTTGATGTCTTCTTGGCGGTATAAATTTTCTTCGATCATTATTTCGCGAGTACCTAATAGGACATTATTTTGTGGTACCCTTATGTGTTTGGGTCCTTTGGGATTAGTCTTGAGACTTTTAAGTCTCCAACAATAATTAGAGCTATTTCTAGCTCGACAAGAATTAGCCGTATGACCCTTTTTACCGCAATAAAAACAAGTAATAATTCTAGGAGCATAATGACCAACATGCTTAGAGAACTTGATTCTTTTTCATATGATTGACAACATTAAACTTATGATCAAGTTCTAGTTTCAATTATCACAATAATCAACAATTTCATCGGTACTCAAGTTGGATTTTGATAAATCCCCTTTCATGCAATTAATATCCTCAACAAGAGTACTATTTTCTTTTTCAAGATTTCTAACCTTGTCAAGTGTGGTGGTGTGAGCACATGATAGTGATTCATAGGAAGTAAATAAACAATCCTTTTCATTTTTCAAAACATTGAATTCCTTTTTCAAATTTTTGTATTTAACAAGCAAGCTTTGGAATTCATTTTGAAGTTCATCATAATCATTTTGCAAATCACTATAATCATTATCATAGGAAGTAGAGGGTTTAGAACTTACCACGTTTTCTTCTTCGATGCCTATGAGGCATTGTTCAACTTCTTCATCATGGGAGGTTGTAGAAGGCTTATCCCATGTTGTTGGATTTGATGTTGTATCCGTTTGTGAAGTAGATGCTTTTGAGTTGCTCCTTTCATTTGCATATACTTCATAGATGGCTTCTAATTTTTGCCATACTTCATGTGCCGATCGAATACCTACAACATGATCAAATTCCAAAGTGGTAAGTGAACAATGTAAAATATTAAGAGCTTTACCATTTAAGGAGATGATTTTCTTCTCTTCATCATTGAGCTTTTTGAAGCCTTTTGAGGTGTGTGGTGTATCTTTCATCGGAATGGATTCTCCATTAATAACGGTGTTCCAAATGTCGAACCCGCAACCTTGTAAATAGCATTCCATTCTTTCTTTCCAAAATGTAAAATTTTTGGAATCAAACCGAGGTGGCTTGGTGGTGGAGGTGCCGGAAAGATGAGCTTCGTTCAGTAGTCGACGATCGTTTCTCTTCACTCGCGATGTGAAACGAGCTTGCCAAAGAGTTTGGCTCGATACCACTTGTAAGTCCAAGCGGCTACGATAATCTAGAGGGGGGGTGAATAGATTATCTCCATCTTTACTCAATTTTGCCCTCTTTTTCGAACCGAATGCTCAAAGACAATAATAAAGGTGCGGAATGTAAACAACACACGACGATTTAAAGAGGTTCAACCCACCTAGGGCCTAATCCTCTACCACCCCAAAGATATCCTGGGATGGATTTCAAAAAGAAAAAGATTTTATTAATTTACCACAAATTAATACAACACCAACTTACAACAACACCTTGAAGAGCACCACACTCTTCTTCAACACCACCTTTGAGATTACCACAATCTCTTGAAGATTACCACAATCTCCAACGGCACCTTGTGAAGATTACCACAATCTTCAACCTTGAAGAATACCAAATTCTTCAACACCTCAACAAGAAGATTACCACAATCTTCTCACACCTAACACCTAGATCACCCAAGTGTGTTCTTACCACAAGAACACTCACAAGGATATCTTGTGTTGAATGATAACCCAAAAATTCAAGATTACAACTCGATAATGAATTTTACAATTGAGTGCAAGTGTAATCAAGAATAGCCTAGACCTCAAGGATGTGAAAGTGAATAGCTAGGCAAATTACAACAAGAAATAAGACAATGTAAGAACAAATGTATTCTTGAGTGTATCTTGTTGTGTTGTAGTTTTCTCTCTTATTGTGTTGCTTCAATTCTTCCTCTATTTATAGAAGATGTCTTGTACATGATAGGTTCCTCTTGGGGACATGAATTCGTAAAAATTGCAAGACAATTGAAGAAAAGAGTCATTAGAAATCAATCCCACAAATTAAGGAAAAGATGTCTGCTTTGCACAACGGTTACATATTTGCTTGTCAAACTCAAGGGCGACCGTGTCGGCCGCACAAAATAGACGTTTGAAAAAGAGAATGCACATTTACACAGGCGGCCGGTCGACGTAGGGTTCGACCGTCGTCCTTACTTCAACCGTCGCACAACTTCAAAAAACAAAGGGCAAATGTTTTGTTTCAATTTTTGCTCCCAGGTACCGGTCGCCCAAGGGGTCGACCGGTCGACGGCACCGGTTGCCCTATAGGGCGACCGGTTGCCCTGACCATTTTCTGCAAACATGAAGTTTTCTTTTTTCTCAACTTTCGTACGGGTTGCCCTATACGGCGACCGGTTGACCTTAAAACCAAAGTGTTGTCCAATTTTATATCGAAAATAAACTTCAAGAAATACTCCGAAAAATAGTGAAAACATTTTAGACCGATCGGGAGTATTAGGACAACATTTAGAAACATAGTTTCAATGTAAAAACCCATTGACATAAAATCCTTAAATGTGTTGTCCAATATGGTCGAAAATAAACTTGAGGAAATACTCCGGAAAATATTAAAACCATTTTAAATCATTTAGGAGTATTTGGACAACCTTAAAAAACATTGTTTTGGTATAAAAACAAAATCATCAAAATCATGATAAAACCATTTATCAAACAGTCATGACTTCTGTCACGACGGAAATGGCAATATTTATTATATTATGCCCGATTTGTATTAGGCCTCATCTGTGTGCGGGGAGGGGGTTGATGATCCCTTGTCTTTGGGCTGCCACTGTTGGATCATTAATCTAATATTGGGCTTATCTGTGAAATAATTATGTATTGTGAACTGTCAAATAAGGATAAACCCATTTTGTAAGTGATCAAATAAGGTTTAAGTAATTGGCTTTATGTATCTAATAGGGTGTGGCTCTTTAATGTGTAGAGACTTAATGGGTTATTCCTATTTTAATGATGGGCTAAAATAGGATACCCAATATAACACAGTTATATACGGGTTATGATCCCTAGGTCACACGTCTATAATATTACATTCTGCTATCTCATCATCAGAAAGAAACGTACAGAGAAAAGCTAAAGGGTTCTCTGAAAAGCTTCGAGATGTGTAGATCTAGAAGGCCAAATGCAAGGATTCAACTGCTTTGGACTCATGTATGCTTCTGCAATCTAGTCTTTGATTCTTGATAATTCAATATGAAAGCTCCTGGATTAAAGTGATATAATTCACAAATTTATTCCAACAAGTGGTATCAGGGCCGATTCATATTGATTTATTGAAAATGGAATTATTTCGATCTATACACACGTATGATTGAATTTGTGTTTGGCTTAGTTTTGGATTCAGTTATTGTTTTGATTAAATGATTCAAAAAATTTGGGTTTATGCCTGTTCTATTTTACGGATTCAGAATTTGTTTACTTCAATGGATTTAGAATTCTGTTGAATTTCAGATTAATCAAGTTTAGAAAATTAGTTAATTGTTTAACTATGGATTAAGTTCAAATATATTGTATGTTGCATGTTCTATAGTTATCAGATTGAGTTTGGGTGAATCCGAATTTGGCATGAGGATTTTAAAAAAAACCTGAAATTCGGAAAACCAAAATTGTATACCCAGTTGGTCTGCTCTCATTGATCCATCGATGAATCGCCTACCCGTAGGTATAGATCAGACGACATCTTGAGCTTTGAGGACAATCTGTGGTACCCGCAAGGATGGTAGCAGCCTGGTGGAGCAACGGATGAACGCGAGAAGTTTTCTTCGCGTTTTCTCATTGCAGCAGGTAATGGAGGTTTTGCTGCTACCTCTGACTGGGGGAGCGAGGGCGGCTGTCAGTGTACGTATGGGCATGACCGGCAACGGGAATGGTAATTTGTGAAAATGACGGTTTTTGGCTGATGTAGGAGATTTTTTTTAGGTCTCAAATTTTGTATCTTGGGGTTGTTTTGAAATCTTAAGAAAAAAAAGATGGGTTTCTTGATTTGCTGAGGAAGATGGTGTTTTTGACCAAATTTTAGGATTTTGAGGTCAATTGCTATTTTCAGAAAATCTAGAACTTTGTTTTAGTTCAGCTTGTTTTTTGAGGTTTTTCTGTAATTTCATGTTTCTTTGGATCTTTTCTAGCATTAAGGTATTTTAAGGACCCACTTCGAGTTCAAAGAAAATTTGGGTTTTGATATAAAAAGGTTTTAATTTTTGGGTTCAATTAAAGTTTGTTTATTGTTAAAATTGGCCTCAAATAATACGAAAAACCCTAAATTAAGTTGAATATTGGAATTTATTTTTAAATTCGAATATTGGTATGAATTTATATATTTTAAGATGAATTAATTGAAGCAACAAGTGACCTCTCTTGTGGAAATTAATTCATTTTAGAATATAAAAGGTTGTGCGTGTGTAGCTTATGTGAATATTAGTCGGCCCAAAGGAAGGTAAATATTTATCATAATTACACGTGCACATGTGGTGATAAGCGCTGATAATTATTTGGTTTTACATATGAACACTAAATCGTCCCAAATGAATGTTTATTATTTGATATGTTCTTATTAGCCGTACTTAGAACTTATATATACAGATATTTGTGGATCATTCCCTATGGTTTCTTAGAATGGTCAAAAACATATATAATAACATCCATAAACGATATTTTAGATATGGCTACATGTTCTCACTTATGAAAAGTCACAATCACTAGACGTGTTCAAATCCTATAAGGTTGAAGTTGAGAATCAACTCAACAAAAGGATTAAAAAGGTCACATCTTATCGTGGTGGTGTATGCAACGACATATATGATGGTTCAAGTGAACAACGTCTAGGATTGTTTGCTAATTCCTAGAGGAATGTAGTATCGTCCCACAGTACACTAAATCGGTTTTTCCACTATGAATAGTTTTGCTAAAATACGAAACAAAATACTTAAGGATATGGTGAGGAGTATAATTAGTCATTTTACCTTACCAAAATCACTTTAGGAAGAAGCACTTAAGACTGCAACATATATCCTTAGTAAGGTTTCAAATTAAAGCGACAAACAAAAACCCCTTTATGAACTTTGGACGGGCAATAAGCTTAATCTAAAATACTTGCACATTAGGGAGTGTCCAGCTGAGGCAAGACCTTACAAGCCTAATGAGAAGAAACTGGACTTAAGGATAGTTAGTTGTAATTTTTTTGGATACTCTGAAAATCCAGAGGGTATAAGTTTTTTGATCCCACAACTAAGACTATTTTTTGAGTCGGTAAATGTCCGGTTCTTTGAGGATGTTGAGTTTGTGGGGGGAGATAGAGTTAAGGACCTTGTCTTTGAAGAGGAATACATTGATATTCCCACATGTGTTGTTAGCATTGATCGGAATTTTATTCCTGACCTTGTTCAAGACACAAATCAAGACAATGTCGGAGAACCTCCTATTTCAGAAATTATTCCAGATGAACAAACTCTACAACCTCAAAAACTAATGCCATTAAGGAGATCCACTATGGAAAGAAGATGTGCAATGCCAAATGATGACTACATTGCATTTCTCCAAGAAAATAAGATTGGCATTGGAATTATGGAAGATGATTTAATCAACTTCTATCAAGTCATGGAAATTTCCAACTCTCAAAAGCGAACGGATGCCTGTGAATGAATATGTTAAGTCCACGAAGGACAATAACGTCTGAGCACTTATCCTATTGTCGTAAGGTGCGAAACTCATTGGTTGCAAATATATATTTAAAACCAAGTGGGATTAAGAGGCAATGTGGGAAGGTACAAAGCTCGTCTTGTCGCAAATGGCTTTACATAGGAAGTAGGAAATCGATTATAAAGAGATATTCTCTTCAGTTTCTTTGAAAGACTCTTTCAAGATTATGATGGCATTGGTGTCACGCGTTGAATTTGAGTTACATCAAATTGATGATGGATGTAAAGAAGTCATTTCTCAATTGTGACATTGATGAGACGATTTATACAGTGCAACCAGAAAACTTTGTGTCGGAAGACTCAAAGAATATAGTTTGCAACATTAAGAAATCCATCTATGGGCTCAAGCAAATATCTAGACAATGGTATTTCAGATTTCATCAAGTGATCATCTCGTTTGGTTTTGAGATGAATATGGTCGATGATTTTATGTACCATAGGTTATGTGGGAGCTAGTACATATCTCTGGTTTTGTATGTCGATGACATTTTGCTTGCCATCAACGATATAGGCTTATTGCACAACACCAAGAGATTTCTAATTAAGAATTTTGAGATGAAAGATTTTGGTGATGTCTCTTTTGTATTAGGATACAAATACACTGAGATCATTCTCGATGTACTATGGATTATCACAAAAGAGCTATATCGAAAAAGTCTAGGATTGTAAACCAAATGACAATCCTGTGGCTAAGGGAGACAAGTTCAGTCTCAAATAATTCCCTAAGAATGAGTTGAGGAAAATAAAATGCAGAAGATTCCTTACGCAGGGCCGTTCCTATGTTTTGAAGGGCCTGGTGTGAAAAATAAAATGGGCCCTTTGCAAAGGCGAACTAGGAAAAATATTGAGGTGAGCCGATATACAAAAATGTGGTGGCTGGATATAAAAACCTTAAAAATCATATAAATTCTAACTAAAATATTTTTTAAATATTTTTTCTTAGTATAATTTCGGGCCCAGGTTGCCCCTACTCTCTCTTCGCCATTGGCCCTCTGTAATTTATATAACAAATAAAAACAACTAATTAATTAATGTTGCAAAAAACTTTACTGATCAAAATATAAATAATGAAGCATTATAGTTCAATTTCAATGTTTTTAATATTATTAAAATATTGCTACAAAAGAGTTATTTCAATAATCAATATATTTAAAGAGAAAATTACCAATACAATAGCTAAAAAAAATGTTGGGAGGAAGGTTTGAAACCCTTACCTTAATGTGAAGGAAAGGATTACAAACCAATGGACTAAACAATTCTTCAGTTCAATTTTGCTTCTTTCTAATTAAATTATATTTTTCTTGTTATACGCCAAAAAAATAGAACTTTTGTTGGGAGGCGAAATTCGAACTCCTGACCTCCTGTAAGTAAGCGACTCGCATAAGCCACTAGGACAAGCTACCGATTAATTGCATAACGCAATGTTATTTTAGATATACAAAGAGACTAAACAATTAAAAAAAAATCCCCGGGGCAGGGGCCCTCGCCGGAAAGGGGGCCCTGTGCGGCGGCGCCTTGACCGCCACAGGGACGGCCCTGTCCTTACGCATCAGCAATAGAGAGTCTGGTGTATGATCAAGTATGTACGCAGTTGGATATTGCATACATTGTAGGATGCTTGACAGATATATGAGTAAGTTAGGAATATACAATATTTGAAAAGCAGCCAAACAAGTCTAAGGTACTTATGGATAAAGAAAGATTACATGCTTACATATCAGAGGTCGGATCAGTTTAAGATAATTTGGTATATCGACTCTGATTTTATTGGATGTCAAGATAACATGATATCTAAGTTGGCATGTGTATTTCTGCTAGTTGTGGAAAAGTTCTAAATATTCTCCTATATATAGACTCTTCTACCATGGTAGCAAAATTCGTAGTGTGTTATAGGATATCCAAATCATGGATTATAGTTGCGAAAGTTTGTCACGGAGCTACATATGTAGATGGTGTCAAGATACCACTAAGTTTGTGACATTGAGTCAGCAATGGTATATTCCAAACAACAGGAACTCGACGAAGACTAAACATAAAGAGATCAAGTTCCTAATTGTTAAATAAATAAGTCAAAGTGGACATGTGTCTATAGAACATATTGGTACAAACTCCATAATTACAGATCCGTTTACTAAGGAATTGTCAACCAAAAGGTTTCATGAGCTTGTGCTCATATGGTTGTCCAATCAGTTCAAGATATATAGTTTAAAGGATATTCAGTTCTAGTGGGAGTTTGTAATTATAATATTCTTTTGATATAGACATATTTTTATTTATTTTAGTTTAAGGATATTTTTAAGGTTTTACTCTGTAGAGATAAAGTTTTAAGTTATTTACACTTTGATTTTGGTGTATGGTTGATTTCACTAAGGTAAGGTGGACCAGTTGGAAATAGACAAGTTATGATCACATTACATGAAATTTTCATGCTACACATCCATATCTTGATCCATGTCATTAATTGTATTGGCATACATGACTGTTGATGGGTTGAGTTATGATGAATGTAATGAAGGTCGCTTTGATCCTATGTCGGTACAATTGATGGATCGGATTGGTTACAGATACATTTGGTTATGACAGCACAGTTGAGCTCATATGGTTATATTTACAATACATAATTATAAGGTTACACATATAACCCAAGTGGGAGATTGTTGGATCATTAATCTAATATTGGGCTTATATGTGAAATAATTATATATTGTGGACTGTCAAATAAGGATAAACCTATTTTATAAACGATCAAATAAGGTTTAAGTAATTAGACTTTATGTATCTAATAGGGTGTGGGCCTTTAATGTGTAAAGACTTAATGAGTTATTCCTATTTTAATGATGGGCTAAAATGGGATTCCCAATATAACACAATTATATAAAGGTTATGGTCCTTAGGTCACACATCTACAACATTCTATTATGTTATCCCATCGTCAGGAAAAAAAACATACGGAGAAAAGCTAAAGGGTTCTCTGAAAAGCTTCGAGACGTATAGATCTAGAAGGCCAAATCTCAAGAATCAATTGCAAGGCTAAATCCCATCAGATGCGCTTCCACAATCTAGTCTTTGATTCTTGATAATTAAATATGAAATCTCCGGGATTAAAGTGATATAATTCACTAAAGTTTATTCCAACCGCCACTTCATAGATAGATGCATTGAGGGGCGTAAGCCTAGGCTCGAATTATCTCTTGCATGGATCTCATCTATCAGTCCTCTTGGAGTGGGACCTTTCTTCTTATTTGCCATTTCTCTTATGGCCTCCTTAAGGTCCCGTGGCTGCTCATACATGGATATGCTTCTCCACGCGGTCGAGTAACTCCTACAGTGGGATGGGTGGCTTACCTGCTATTGATTCCTAAAATTGGCCTTGCCAGAGGTTTTTGTTGGAGGATACCCAACAGGGTCCCATGCTGGACGTGCGCCACTTCATTTCACTCATTCGATGAAGTGTTTGATGTATTCTCTCAAGAGTTCGTCTTTATTCTAATTGATAGAGAAAAAGTGGGAGATGATCTTTGAACATTTTCAGTTAATAGAGAATCGATGCATGAAGCTCTCTGTGAGCTTGTCCATCTAGTTTATGGACCCAACCAGAAGCTGGTGGAACCAAAAAATGGCTTGCTTGGTTACCGTAGTTCAAAAGACTTTGCAGTACGAGGTGTCAGTCATGTCATAGATGTCAGCTTTACCATAAAACTTACCTAAATACTCTTGGGGATCTCTAGTCCCGTCGTACTTAGGGAGATTTGAGTTTTTACTCATGTAGGAATGGGTTCAACTAAAATGGTTGAGCTGAAAGAACTTCTGCTCACCACCATCGTGACCCTAGAGTTAACAATGCTCGACTCCACCATGTGGGCATGTGTATGCACTTGTAATGGCTCTTGTCTTGCTCTCGTCGCATTTCTCACTCCAACACCTCATTCTTCTATTGGATCTTTCCCAAGCTCAGGGTTCTCATTCTCTCCTTTCTTCTCCCACCAATTCAGGATGATTAGTCATTGGGGATGCTTGTGGGGGGTACCCATCGCTGTTGCGTGCCCCCTCAGTGCGTTCTAGGTTACCTCTTCAAGCAAGGCTTGTAACACTTTTATAGTCATTTGCAGATGTTCCCCTTGAGGGGGCCTAGAGGAGGAGAAGGTGGGTTGTGCTCTGGTTCCCTAGGGGTCCTTTCATCTCTCCACATATTGTTGGCTTGAGGGTTAATGTTCTATGAGTTGGCTCCCCTGGTCTGGGATCGGGTCTGCATCTCAATGTCTTGGTTGTATTCTCACAGACGATGCTAAAATGATGATACAAAAAAGTGGGCAGCTCAATCCAAGTTAATTTATTCGAGTAATGGGTTTCTATCTCTGGTCTATGCAATCTCTAAGTAGTGGGAACTAGCCAGCAACATGAAAGCGGGTTAGAAGGGTTCCGGGGTAGTCCGAAGAAAGCCTCTCTGATGCTTAAGTCAACAAAGTGTGGTGAGAAAATCCAGAGTGTAATGTAATTAGCAAAGTAATTTACAGTTAATGAATAATAACCAGGGAAGAGTTTAATTATACCTGGGACTATGTGTTAGAAAAAAATTATTTTTGCTTTTTATGGTTTCACTTTTTCATTTTAAATTCCAAAAAATAAATTATCAAATGTTGTCAAAATACTTTTTAAAGCGTCATAATATTTTCAACATAGTAATCGGTCTCTATGAAGGACAATCGGGACCTGAAACTTTCATCAAACTTTTCAAAACCACAGAATCTCACTGACGTGACAAGGACCAGTCGTTACTCGCTATAGAGAGAGAGAGAGAGAGAGAGAGAGAGAGAGAGAGAGAGACGAGTACCTGAAGTGTTTGCAAAATATTTTCGAAATAGAGGACATCTTGTGATGAGAGCGATTGGTCACTATAGAGGGAGATTGATACCTGCTTAATTGTGTTCAAACACTATTTTCTCCTCTTTATTGACAGCAACTGGTCTCCCTTGATAGTAACCAGTGTCGAATCTTATTACAGTGGTCTGGATTTTTGAAATTTACTTATCGCAATTAGTCGCCCTATTTGTTAAATCTGTCAAACTATTCGTTGATGCAGAACTTCGGCCATAGCTTTCAGCTTTATCATTCTTAACCATTTATTGTAGATCTCTTGATCCTTCTTTTGCAGATAAATCAAAGTGTGGAAGAGCCTATATTGGTGGTTTGAATCTTGAAGCTCTTCAATAAATAGATGAAGGATTTTGAGAACAACACAACACTCGCAACAAGAACACAAGAACTTGCTCATCATTTTCACAATTCTCTTATTGTATTAGTCTAGGTTTCGCACTTGCACTACTTACTTTGATTAGGTTATCTTTCTTGATTAAATATACATTTATATTTTGTATTATCATTTTGCAAGTGTATTCTTAATTCTATTTTTATTATCCAAAACAAGAATTATTTGTTAGTGTTCTTTTGGTAAGAACACATTTGGTGATTAGAAAGTGTTATTGAAGAGTTTGATGCTCTTCAAGTTGTTGTTACAAATAAGAGTTTGGTGTTCTTCAAGTCGAAGTTGTAATCGTTTCTCTTATCGATTAATAAAGTTGTAGTTGGAAAATCCACTCGGGAGACTGGGTGGTAGTGGTCATAGGTCCTAGGTGGACTGAAGCACTATAAATATTCGTGTGTTATTTTCGAATTTCTACACTTGTTTATTGACTACAATTCTAAAAAGGAGAAAAAAATATATGAATTATTGAAGATTTGTTCATCTCCCCTCGATTTTCGTGGCCACGTGGAGTAACATTATTAATCATGCGGGCATATTACATTGAACTGGTGATGGCGATAATACTTCAAGATACTTTATTATCTATAGATTAGATTTGGTGAGTTTGTTATTATATTTTAAAGAGTTTACACTAGTTAGGAGTTTTTGTAGGTCCCAAGGGGTGTAAGTAAGGTTTCGAAGGGGGGGTTGAATAAACCTTACCAACTTTTCGATTTAGTCCTTTTTAAATAAGTTCAGAGTTAATTTCACAGCTATGTCCTTGATGGACAACTAAGTTAGTTCACCAGCAGAGTTAGCCACTCAACAGACTCGACTGAGCTGTTGATAGAATAACTCAGCTATTTAGTCTAATACTTAACTTGGATGTGATGAGATTTTCAGCGGAAGACTTAACACCCTTGAATTTGGTTTAAGTTTGTTTTAACATTTGGTTTTAGCACTTTGTTAAATATCAATTGGGTAGCAGATTATCAGCAGATATTAAATAATATGCAGTAAGTAAATGCTGAAATGTAAATGACACAATGAATTTTATAGGGGTTCGAAGATGGGGTAATTCTTCTAATCCTCTCTTCTCCAACTCCTGGAGGAATCCACTAAGTATTGATCGAGTACAAAGTGGTTATCACCCGGATGCAAGTCTTGATCACACAAATGACTTGATCCTTTAGGACTCGATCCGAGATGCCTTGTCACACAAATTGCTTCTCGTCCGACTCGGCTTCTTCACAGGCGGCCTTTGCTACTACAGCTCACTTGCTCAAGTTTCTTGGATTTGATCACGAAGCCCTCCAATGACTTGAGACTGGTTCGACCTTGAACCTTTCTACTATCCTCCTTGGAATGTAGACCCCTTTTGATTCTTCAAAAGTTTCCTCTTCAACAATATGAAGTTGTCTTTCCTTCACAGCTTGGTGTTGGATTGATTTCCTTCGAAGTTTTGAATAACTTGAGAATATTTTTGCAGGTTACAGCTCGAATAATAACTTGAAAGTTCGTGGTTCAGGTAACCCTCTCTCAAAGTGATTCCTCTGCCTTTTATAGTGCTCTTTCAAAAATCAGCCCGTTAAAGAGATAGGCTAATTTTCAAAAGACACTAGTGGTCGTTGGCTTGTCTTGTTGCAGTCCTTGAAATTGACATTACCTCGTATTAAATGAACCTTCAGCTTTTCAGAGCCTGACACAGGTGCAGTGCTTCCCATTGGTTTATTCCTTTTGCATGCTTCTGGGATTGAGCACTTTAGAATATTGCAGCATGGAAGTATTACTTATTTAAGTAACTTTCTTGACTTACGTAAACGGACTCTTTTGATTATCTTGACTTGATCGGTTTCTTAACTTCCCCGGTGACTTGAGTCGCCTCTAATCATTGGAAGACTCATCTGTCACTTCAACTTGACTTGGCTGTCTTGAGTTGACTTGATGACACTTCTCACACAGATTATAGTCGCTACTCCTTCGATCGAGTTCTTGACTTCTCCTCCTTGCCATACTCACCGCTTCACAATGAGTCTTCATTTTAGCCTTCGATTGACTTCTTGCATATCCAGGCATAGCCGACTTGACTCACTCGAACAATGTTCTATCTATTACAATGCAAATTACAAAGAAAATGGGGTGCCAACTCTCTAGTCTAAGTTTTACATGGCATTCATCAAAATCTAAACAATAAATTTTCCAACAATTTCCCCCTTTTTGATGATGCCAAAACTTAAAACATACATGCAAAAGTGTAAGCATCAAAGATACATACATGTAGTGCGAGAATGAGAGAATGTATGCGTAGAATCAATCTTTTATTGATCATAACATTCTTGTCCTTTACACAATCAAATCACAAAGTGTATCGAGCAAACATCTATGTCTACACAAAAAAATAGAGAAATTACTGATTTCTTATTCAATGTCTGAAAGACTTACATACTTATGCATTTACAATAGTAAATTACATGAAGGGTGGACAACAACACTTCATCTCCTTCACCGCTTCCTTCTTTCTTTCTTCATCACTCTCTGTCTTCCGACCTTTTTCTTCTTCTTTCTTCTTCACCGCTTTTTTTCTCATAGGCTTTTCCGCGGCTTCATCTCTTCTTTTTCTTTCTTGTCTCTCTTCCCACAAATGAGTTTGTCTTTTTATTTTCTTCTTCGATTCTCTTTACATACTCGGATTGTTCTTGGCCACTTGCAAGTTGGCTACTTCACAAAACCCACCCAATAGATCCCTCCTTTTTTCCCCTATCTATATATTCGATGTTTTTGGGTAGAGGTCTAGGTTTGAAACCTCTTCCTCCATCGCTTCTACCTCTTCCTCCTCGGGCGTGTATTGTCTTGGGGCCTTCTTCTTTCCAAGAGAGTGACCAAGAGAGTCACCGCCTCGAGTCGATGCCTATCAGCTTCTTCGCACAACTTGAGGCCTTTTTCCCAATAAAAGTCCCAGGCTTGGGCCATGGTCATGTTCTCGAAGTATCCCTCAGATGCGAGCGTCTTGAATTCATCAACAGATCTCGGCTCGGTTCCGACATCTGAAATGACATCAGTGTCTCTTCCCCGCTGATGCCTCCATATTGTTTCAGTATGTCCATCGCACGGGCATCCATTTTTCTTTCAATCTCCGTCATCTCTACTTTTACTATTTTCCTCTTCTCGGACATGGGCACAACAGAGCGTTGGAGCGGCAGAGTCACTGGAAGTTTGCTGATTATGTCAGCTGTGACAAGTCCTTGTTGAGGGGTTCTAGCAACCATTAAAGCCATGTCTTTCGAACCTTCCCCTCAACCGATTTTCCCTTTTCTTTCTTCTCGCTCTTGGTGTCTTCTCCTTCACAGCTGCGTCCTTCTTCTCAGCTGCGAATCCTTTCAACGTCTTTAGGTATTCCTCTTCCCCCTTTTTGGCATCATCAAAGGAGAGAGGAACCCCTGGAAACATGTCGACAAGAATGAAATCTAGGCGACTGATAGCTGAGTTCTGCTTGGATTCTGCTGCGGAGTACTGCTCGAAATTCTAAGCGAGTGGCGTTGGATTCGGCTGTCACCAACTTCATTTCAGCCATAAGAAGGCTGAATTTTTCATTCATGTTCTCCTCTATGCGCTGAAGTTCTTTGCAATGAAATTCGCGCAGCAGTTCCATTTCTGTGGTATGAGAAGTATGCATTCTATCAATGGTTTCTTGCATCCTCTTCTTCATGTTAGCATTATCAGCGCTCCAGATTAGCATCTTATTGTACAATGCTTTGAAATATCGGACTTGTTCCACGCGTATTGTCTGCTGCTGTTGCCACTATTCACGGATCCTGACTATGATTCCACGCAGATCGGCCGTAAGATTAGCATCTCTGTTATCCAGCCGCATATCCAATGAGGCCTGGTGCCTTTCCATCTTCTCAATCTCCGCAAATATTGCCTTGAAGACTTCTCGAACCTCAGCTGTCACCTCTGTCTCTGCTGGCGGCCAAGCAGTATCAAAATCAAAATCTGCTGAGACGATGGTATCTGTGGGAATTACTGGATCAGGTCTATGGAAACATTGTTGATCTCTAGCTAATTCTTCATCAAGATCAGGCAGCTCTAATGTGAAAGGGAAAGTTTGTTCAAACGCATCATCACGAACATAGGGAATATGTTCAACTGTGACTTGTGCCCGTGATGTGCCTGGTTGAGTCGATTCTGCTGCAGCATTGGGAGCCTGCGCAGTTGACTGTGATTCAACCGGGGTCTGTTGTGGTATTCACCCAGCTGGCTGAGCCTCAGCTGTCTCAACAGCTTCGTCGGTCTCAACTGATTTTTCCTTTTGAGTTGTCTGGTCCTCGACCGTTTCAGTAGCGTCATCGGATGATGATGAGATTTGTAGGGGTAGCTCATCATCAAAATTGAACTTTTGACGAGCAACCTTGAATTCTGGCTGACTCGTGTTGGGAAGAACATCCTCAACTGAGTCAGTTGGATTTGCAATGGGGGATGACTCAGCTTCATCTTCACCTTCAGATCCCAGAAAAGTTACGTCTGGGTTGTCTTGGGAATCATGAAGGGCACTTATCTCCTTCTCAGATTCATCGATGATAGTAAGAGGGATGTTCTGTGTGTCTGCCTCTTTACCTCGGGAAGTCTCAACTGCGTCGTAGCCTTGATACCTCCTCCCGCAATCTCAATGCAGCGAGGCCTTGGACAATCCCTTCGACGCCTCGGTTGTCTTGGGGTCTTGAGGTGGCATCCACTGAGTCTCAACTCCATGGATTGAACTTTCATTGCCTGAGTGTTAACTCCCGGGCGATCCATCCTGTGCCTCTGCTTTGCTTGCAACGTCATTGGCCTCGCAGAGCGATTGGCACTTCACCGAGACAGTCTCAACGCCTCGAGCCTCGTCGATGACAACTTGCTGTGTATCTGTTTGTTTTTCCGTCTCCACTTCGCCTCCTAGATTCGTTGTGGAGTCAGCTGCAGCATTCTCTGACCTAACTGCAGTGGAGGGAGTTTCCCCCTCAGCCGGCACACCAACCGAGTGACTTGGAATGGGGTCACTCTTCTCCAGACTCCTGGCTGTTTCCTGTGAGTTGTCAGCCGTTGGGGCAGGTGGTAAGACACCTTTAGTAGGGGTTGGCTCGACTTGGGTCCCCAAGTTCCCAGTTTCATCGCCAGTCCCCTTAATGCCTTCATCAGAGTGAGCTGGGAAATGGTCGTAGCAACAACAGTTGCAATCTGCTGCACCACTCCCATAGGATCAATCTCCAGCTGTGATTTGGAAGACTCTCCAGGGCCTTCCATCAGCTGTTGCTCATGTAGGATCCTGGATTCCCGCATGGCTTGCTGCATCTCCAATTCTTAAGTCGCAGCAGCAGGGTCCAGATCTTCACCGCACTCTGAAAGCATGTCAAGATGTGGATGAGTATGATCAGTGGTTCCAGTTAGAGGACAGATACTGGCTTTCTCACGAGCTTCTGCTTCCTCTGCTGCCCTAGCCTATCGTTTTCTTTTCGAATTTGTAACATGTTGATGCAGTTATCCTCATCAAGGGCTTGCAGCACTGTATCAACTTCAAGGAACCTGAAGAGTTCCTCTTCCTCCTCAATAAACTCTGGGTGTTCAAACTGCACCATAGAGTGACTCAACTTCCACTTTCTCCATTCTCGCAGATGATTTTGGATGTCTGGATATGGTGGGGATAGTATCATCAAATCACATCGTCATCCGCTTGCTGTCCTTCACTCTCAGGGATTGAGGGTAGCAGACCTTGCTGCTCAACATCCTCACCAAGATCATCGCCGCGGTGGGGACACAACCCTGTCGGCAATTGAATCGGCTTTCTCAACAAGTCTTGCTCCCAAATTTTTCGACTACTGGGTCTTCAACTTGCCTCTGCTGATCGGCCTCAATGATTTGGTCAAGTTTTCATCTATAATTTCGAGACTCTACTTCTCCAAATTGTCTCAAGACTGCTCTAGCCGAGTGGCGGACTGGGGCTATTTTCTCAAGCTCTGAGCGCTTGAAGATTCTTCTTTTTCTTTTGGTTTTCACCAGAGGAATATCTGGTTCTACTTCCTCCGGTTCGTCGAAGGTAAATGCCTTCGCAGTTGTCTTAGAGGCAGCTGCCTTCCTTATTGTGGCAGTCCTCTTTTTCTTAATTACTGGAGAAGGGATTAACGGTTCCTTCTCCATTGCGGCTGCAGGGGCAGGTGACTCGGCTGCAGGGGCAGGTGCGATTTTCTTTTTCTTTGCCGCAGGGGCAGCAATCTTCTTTGCAGCTGCAGGGACAACCTTCTTCTTGGGAGGGGAGGAGACAGATGTTTCTTCAGGGTCAGCTGATTCCCCCTCACTTGTGTCTGCTCTCTTGGCATAAGCTCTCTTCTGTGCTCCGGAGAGATTTGATCGGAACATCTTTTTGTTAACATGGAACGCCTTTCCATGTCGGAGAGGAACACCTTTCGCCTCCATCAACCGGCCAATCACTAGGCCATACCCTAAAGATCCTCCGAACGATCCATCTTCCTTGAAGGACTTATTCCCAATATTTTGGCAGTGTCTCCTGTATACAAACTCAGCCCAGTTTACCTTCTTCTCCTCCATGATCGCATCCATCACGATCAGCTTGGTTTTGGACAGCTGATTAAAGCTTCCAAATTTGATGTCTACACACTTGGCAACAATGTCCAACAGCTTATGGTAATCTTCCTTCAGCAGCTTCTTATCAGCCGTGTAGACAATCTTCGCAGCACAGTCAGGTTTAGCCACTTCCTTCCATGCAACATCCAGGTTTACATCAGCTTCATAGATCTCCGGCACTCCTTCCGCCGGTAGCAAACAATGTTCTGTCAAATCCTTGGCAGTGATTGTGAATTCTTTCTTGTTAACAGATGACTTGATGCCCTCGTCGTGAACTTCAGCGTTCACATAGAACTGCGCGACCTCCTCCACGTAGGTCATTTGAAACTTCATTGTGAGAAAGGGTTTCAGCCCAGACTTCTCCACTTTCTCAGCTAATTTCTTCACAAGGGTTTCGTCGGACCCCTGTTTGATCATCCCTTTGAAATCCACAGTAGAGCCAGTGTGGATTTGTTTTCCTAACTTAGTGAAATCATAAGTAGTTGCCATTTCAGTGATTTTTACCGAACGATTTTTGAGAAACTTGCTTTGAGGATTGATAGGGTTTCGAGAGAGAAGTTGTGTTCTTTTCTTTTGAGATAGATGAACAGTTTTGGTATAGTGTGAGAGAGAAAACGGACGAAATGGTATATGTATGGGTTATGAAAATACGTGCATACGATTTGTGAAATTTGATCGAGATCAACGGCTCAGATTTAGCACGCCGATTAGCATTTAATTTCTCGCATTTAATGCGGCAGCATTTATATCCAATCATAGGCTTGGTCGGGCAGCTTTTGACTATATCTGTCATTATTGCGCTGACGTCATTCTTAAAAACATTCCCGCTTAGTAAAAACGACTGCGTTTTTGTCACTTAGCTCATAAATAACTCAGCTTACTCCTTAGCTGATTCAACTCTTCTCTTTTTTTTCCACATAGGTACTCAGCTGTCAGCTAACTTAATGCAACTGATTTTCCGATACGGCTGACTCACTTAGCTAATTTATAAACTTAGCTTCATTTTTATCTTTTCTCGTTTCATCTCTTCTCCTTGAATCTTCTGAGTGTTAACTCAGCTCAATTAACCCTAGCTCATGCTTGAGTTCTTCAAATCTTGATTCACATAATGGCTTTGTGAATATGTCAGCGAACTGTTTATCAGTTGAGATATATTCCAAGGTGATGTCCTTCTTTTCAACATGATCTCTTATGAAATGATATCTAACATCAATGTGCTTTGTTCTTGAGTGCAACACAGGATTTTGAGTGACTGCAATAGCACTTGTGTTATCACACATAATTGGAATCTCTTTTTTTCAACATCATAGTCTCTCACCGTTGTTGTCTCATCCATAGGACTTGGGCACAACAATTTGCCATAGCACTATGTACTCGGCCACTTCACTGTGGACGTGGCTATTGAGTTTTGCTTCTTGCTAAACCAGAAACCATCTGTTCCAAGCATTTGACATGTGCCTCAAAGTGCTCTTCCTGTCCACTCTACATCCAAAGATAGTCGTAGTCCGAGTAACCAATAAGCTTGAATCCTCCTTCCTTTGGATACCATAAGCCGACTTCCCGGCATCCCTTCAAATACCTTAGGATTCTCTTAGTCAAGCCATCATATGGCTTTCTTTTGGTGCAGATTGAAATCTTGCACATACACCTACAGCAAAGGTGATGTCTGGCCTACTTGTTGTGAGATAGAGTTGTGAACCAATGAGTGCTCTGTATCTTGTTTGATCCACAGGCTTGCCATCTGCATCCATATCCATCTTGACTGATGTATTCATTGGTATTTTCACAGAAGATTTCTCTTCCATACCAAATTTCTTCATTAAATCTCTGGTATACTTTGTTTGACTTATGAAGGTTCCATCCTTTAGCTATTTAACTTGAAGTCCTAGAAAAAATGCCAGCTCTCCCACCATGCTCATCTCAAATTTGCCTTGCATGAGGTTTGAGAATTTATCACACAACTCTTTGTTTGTAGATCCAAATATAATTTCATCCACATATATTTGAACAAGCAGTATACTCTCTCCATCTTGAATTCTGAAGAGTTGTTCTATCCACTTTGCCTTTGGTGAATCCATTATCTGTTAGGAATTGAGATAATGTATCATACCATGGTCTTGGTGCCTGTTTCAATCCATAAAGAGCTTTTTTGAGCTTGTACACCTTATCTCCAAGAGTCTTCTGCTCAAAACCTGGAGGTTGCTCAACATAGACTTCTTCTTCCAATAATCCATTTAAGAATGCACTTTTCACATCCATTTGATATATAATAAGTTCTTGTGTGTAGCATAGGCAAAAAACATCCTTAATGCTTCTAATCTTGCAACAGGAGCAAATGTTTCATCAAAATCTATTCCTTCTTCTTGGCAATACCCTTTGGCTACTAATCTTGCTTTGTTCCTTACCACAGAACATTCCTCATTCATCTTGTTTCTGAACACCCATTTTGTGCCAATAACATTTTGATGAGTTGGTCTTTGAACCAATTCCCATACTTTGTTTCTTTCAAACTGATTCAGCTCTTCTTGCATGGCCTGAATCCAATGTGCATCATCCAATGCTTGGGACACATCTTTTGGCTCTATTTGGGAAATAAAGCTAATGAACATTGCTTCTTGTTGAGCTCTGGATCTGGTTCTTACACCGTCTCTTACATCTCCAATGACTAGTTCTGGTGGATGGTCTCTTAGCCATCTCACATTTGGTTGGAGTAAGTTAGCTGGGTTCAGTCGTCTTGCAGCTGTGTTGTCTTGAGCAGCTCTTTCATCATCACTTAGGCTCAGATTTTCCAAATTGTCTTTGAGATTCACTATCTCATCTTCACCTTGATTAATTACTCCGATTTCCAACATAGGGACTCTTCTGTATAGTTGGCTGATTTAGTTTATCAGCTAACTCTTCAATGTCTTCTCCATTTACATTAGGTTCATCAAAAACCACATGGATAGACTCTTCTGTGACCATAGTCCTTTTGTTCAACACTCTATAGGCTTTGCTTCCAGCTGAGTATCCCAAGAAGATACCTTCATCAGCTTTAGCATCAAATGCCTTTAGATTATTCTTCCCATTGTTGTGGATGAAGCATTTACAACCAAATATTTTAAAGTATGCAACATTTGGCTTTCTCCCTGTCCAGATTTCATATGGAGTCTTTGTCAGCTGTCTGTTTATCATGCATCTATTTTGAGTATAGCATGCAGTGTTTATGGCTTCCCAAAATCTTTTAGCGACCTGCTTGACTAACATGGTCCTTGCGCTTCCTTGAGAGTTATGTTCCTTCTTTCTGCAACTCCATTCTGCTGCAGAGTTCTAGCTGCAGATAGTTCATGAGCAATACCATTTTCAACACAATACTGAGTTATTATTCCATTTACAAACTCAGTTCCTCTGTCAGATCTTATCTTTATAATGGTTTGACTCTTCTCATTTTGAACTCTTTTCATCAGCTGTGGTAACTTCTGCAAGGTTTCTTTCTTTTTACACATGAAAATTGTCCACGTGTATCTTGAATAATCATCCACCACTACTAGAGTGTATTTCTTTCTACTTATACTGGCTGGCTCAACAGGACCAAATAGATTCATATGCAGTAGATGCAATATACTTGTTGAAGATGGACTTGACTTCTCTTTAAATGATGATTTAATCTGCTTTCCCATCTGGCATGCATCACAAACACTTTCCTTCTTGTATACTGAGTCTGGGAGTCCTTCTACAAGATTACTCCTTGCAAGCTTGTTAATTGTCTTGAAATTTAGGTGACTCAGCTTCTTGTGCCACAACCAACTTGATTCGGCTGTACTCTTTGCTAACAAACAAGTGCTTGGTTTGGCAGTCGACCAATCTACCACATACATGTTCTTTTGTCTGGATCCTTGCAACACTACTTCATTTGATTCAGTGTCTTTGATTTGGCACACTCCCATGTTGAATCCAACATTATAGCCATTGTCACAGAGTTGGCTGATGCTTAACAAATTGAAATTGAGGCCTTCAACATATGCAACATCTGTGATTTCTAATCCATTTTTCTTGATGGATCCAGTGCCTCTTATTTCCCCTGGAGCTTCATTTCCTCCAAATATAACTTTTGCGCCTCTAATCTCCTTGAACTTTGACATATTTTTCTTATTTCCTGTCATGTGTCTGGAACAACCACTATCTATGTACTAGGTTCCTTGACACTCAGCTGTTCCTTGAACCTACAATCAAGGAAATTAGTTTTTAGGCACCCATACTTGCCTGGGTCCTGAGGGGTTAGTGCTGTAAGATGATCCAACCAACCTATAGCCAAATGATTTGACTTTAAGGGGTTGCCATCTATCTGTGCCATAATCATAATTCACTTTGGCAAATTGCTTGGGGGCTTTAGGTTCATACAACTGTCTCTTTTGTCTGTATGCCTGTGTTTTAGCAATTGCCTTCTTTGGGTAATTGTGATATCTCTGAGTGTAGTGCTTGGGTGCATATGTGTGCTGATAATGGCTTTGTTGCCTTTGTAATGACCTTTGCTGAGTTCTAGGTCTTTGCCATTTTGGCATGTATTCCATAGGTCTTGGCTGATATTTCACATTATTCCAATCAGCTTGACTTGGGTAGTTTCTACCATTCCCATCATTTGTTTTCCTTTGATAGAACTTCTGGGGATTCTGGTAGCTCTCTTTCTTCTTTACAGAGTACTTCCTATTTGGAGTTTGTTTGAGGAACTCTGTGACTTCTTCTCACCGCCCTCTCAAAGATACTCAATCGGGTCGTTTTTTCCTTTTCCTTTATATCCTAGGCTAGTTTGTTAGTGATTGTGCTTTGTAATGACTGTGTGTGCAACATTTGGCGTCTTGGATATTTGAGATGCTTCATTACTTGAAGATCCTTTTTCCAAGATCACTCTAGGAGTTTGACAATGCCCAAAGGAATTGAATCCTATGCCTGTCTTGTCTCCATATTCTTTTTGGCTCATGATAAGGTCATCCAATGATTTAGATGCCTTTGTGAATGAAGCAATCACATTTTTGAGATCATTTTCTCTCTTTTCTATAGCAGCTATCTCTGCTATTAGTTTAGCATTTTCAGCCTTCAGCTCTTTGTTCTCATCAGCTATGTGACTTAGAGTACTCAACTCCTTAGTCAGCTGTGAGTTTTGGCTTTTAAGCTGGCTGTTTTCCTCATTTAATAGTGAGTATGAGGATTTAATGTGCTCAAAATCTTTCATCATTTTGCCTAATGAATCATAAAGATCAGTGGGTGATGAAGTGTGTGTGTCACAATCACTATCACTAGAATCTGAATGAGATGAGTTAGAGTGCACCTCATCTTCCTGGTCAGGTTGATCTTGTTCTTAAGCCATTAGACAGATTAAGGCTTCTTCTTCAGAGTCACTTGAGTAGTCAGCTTCACTATTCTCTGAGTCTGCTGCTTCTTTTGACTTAGCTGTGTCAGTGGTCTCAGTAGCCAACATTGCTCTTTTCTTTTCTTGCTTTCTTTCTCTGAAGACTTTTCTTTCTTCTTCATTCCTATATTTATTCACTACAGGATATGGACAGTCATTGGCAAAGTGTCCTGGTTGTCTGTAATTCCAACACAGGTTTTCAACTTTTTGATCAGCTCTCTCATTTCTTGGGTTGTCAGCTCTTTGATATTCGACCATTTGATACTCAGCTCTCTTTGGCTGCCTATCTTCCCTTGACTTGGAGGGAACTGAATGTCTTCTGGAAGATTCACCTTTGTTCCTTTTGTAGTTCTTGTTGAAGAACTTATTGAATCTTTTAACCATCAAGGCAATTTCCTCCTGGTCAATGACTTCTTTGGTTTCAACTCTCTTCCCTTCCTTGACTATGAGTGCAGCTGTTTTGGGCACATCTATCTCCTCTTGATCTTTTCTTCTCAGCTCAAACTCATAGGCTTTGAGGTCTGAGAATAGTTCATGATTGGATGTTTTTGATAGGTCCATCGAGTGTCTTAGAGCCATGGTCTTCATTTCCCACTCACCGAGAGGCTCCTCAAGATCTTCATACACATCTCCTTCTCGTGTATTCTTTCCCAAGTGCTGAGAGCTCATTTGTAATTTCAGTGAATCTAGCATCCAGCTGATCCATTGTTTCACCTGCAAGCATTTTAAAATTTTCAAATTTTTGAACAACAACAGATAATTTGATTTCCTTGATTTGCTCGGATCCTTCACAAATTAAGGTTAATTTATCCCGATTTCTTTGGTCATTTTTTGCAAGATTTGACTTTGTTGAACATGGCTTTGTCCAAAGTCTTGTAAAGTATATCCTTGGCCACGTTGTCAAGGTTGTATCTTTTTCTATCATCATTTTTCCATTCAGCTCTTGGCTTTTCAACCATAGCTGGTTTGGGAGGAGCATCATCCTCTTCTTCAGCTGGAGCAGCTCTCTCCTTGCAAATTGTGTTCACCTTCATTATTTGCGGCCCATCCTCTATCACTATCCACATCTCATCATGTAAAGCTGATAGATGAGCCTGCATACGTATTTTCCAGTCATCAAATTCTTCAATGGTAAACATAGGAATGCGTGTCAAATTTGCTTCCATGATAATAACTTTGCTGTTTTAAAAATGGCTTTTGAAAGAACAAGTGTTAACAACTTCTTTGAAAGATTGGAGATCTAGTTCAGTAACCACTGCGGAAGGCTCAATGAACCAACCGCTCTGATACCACTTGTAGGTCCCAAGGGGTGTAAGTAAGGTTTAGAAGGGGGGTTGAATAAACCTTACCAACTTTTCGATTTAGTTCTTTTTAAATAAGTTCAGAGTTAATTTCACAGCTATGTCCTTGATGGACAACTAAGTTAGTTCACCAGCAGAGTTAGCCACTCAACAGACTCGACTGAGCTGTTGATAGGATAACTCAGTTGTTTAGTTTAATACTTAACTTGGTTGTGATGAGATTTTCAGTGGAAGACTTAACACCCTTGAATTTGGTTTAAGTTTGTTTTAACACTTGGTTTTAGCACTTTGTTAAATATCAATTGGGTAGCAGATTATCAGTAGATATTAAATAATATGCAGTCAGTAAATGATGAAATGTAAATGACACAATAAATTTTATAGAGGTTCGAAGATGGGGTAATTCTTCTAATCCTCTCTTCTTCAACTCCTGGAGGAATCCACTAAGTATTGATCAGAGTACAAAGTGGTTATCAGTCCAGATGCAAGTCTTGATCACACACCTGACTTGATCCTTTAGGACTCAGTCTTGAGATGCCTTGGTCACATAGTTGGCTTCTCGTCCGACTCAGCTTCTTCACAGGGCAGCTGCCTTGCTACTACAGCTCACTTGCTCAAGTTTCTTAGATTTGATCACGAAGCCCTCCAATGACTTGAGACTGGTTCGACCTTGAACCTTTCTACAATCCTCCTTGGAATGTAGACCCCTTTTGATTCTTCAAAAGTTTCCTCTTCAACAATATGAAGTTGTCTTTCCTTCACAGCTTGGTGTTGGATTAATTTCCTTCGAAGTTTAGGCTTGAGGATTTGCTTGAATAACTTGAGAATATTTTTGCAGGTTACCGCTCGAATAATAACTTAACAGTTAGTGGTTCAGGTAACCCTCTCTCAAAGTGATTCCTCTACCTTTTATAGTGCTCTTTCAAAAATCTGCCCGTTGAAGAGACATGCTGATTTTCAAAAGACACTAGTGGTCGTTGGCTTGTCTTGTTGCAGTCCTTGAAATTGACATTACCTCATATTAAATGAACCTTCAGCTTTTCAGAGCCTGACACAGGTGCAGTGCTTCCCCTTGGTTTATTCCTTTTGCACGCTTCTGGGATCGAGCACTTTAGAATATTGCAGCATGGAAGTATTACTTATTTAAGTAACTTTCTTGACTTCTCGCGCAACGGACTCTTTTCGCTTGTCTTGACTTGATCGCAGCTTCCTTAACTTCCCCAGGTGACTTCGAGTCAGCTCCTAATCATTGGAAGACTCATCTGTCGCTTCAACTTGACTTGTCTGTCTTGAGTTGACTTGACTGACACTTCTCACAAGATTATCATAGTCAAGCTACTCCTTCCGAGTTCTTGACTTCTCCTCCTTGCCATACTCACCGCTTCACAAATGAGTCTTCATTTTAGCCTTCGATTGACTTCTTGCATATCCAGCATAGCATAGACTTGACTCAGCTCGAACATCCATATCTATTACAATGCAAATTACAAAGAAAATGGGGTGCCAACTTTCTAGTCTAAGTTTTACATGGCATTCATCAAAATCTAAACATAAATTTCCCAACAGTTTTACTGTTGTAGGAGTTTAATCATATAATACTTAGTTTTGTTATGTAGGTCCCAAGGGGTATGAGTAAGGTTTAGAAGGGGGGATTGAATAAACCTTACCAAATTTTTGATTTTATTCGTTTTAAGATTAAAACAGAGTTGAATAAAACAGCTGTGTCCTTGAGGGACAACTAAGTTGGTTATTCAGCTAAGTTAGCCACTCAACAGACTCGATAGAGCTGTTGATAGAATAACTCGGTTGTTTAACCTAAACTTAACTTGGCTGGTTTGGTTTTATCAGCGGAAGACTTAACACCCTTTATTTGTTTTAAGCTTCTTTTAACACTAGATTTTTAGCACTTGGTTATTGGTCAGTTGGATAGCAAATATGATTCTAACAGCAGATATGATGTAAGTATGCAAGAAAGTAAATGTGCTGAAAGTAAATGACACAAATATTTTTATAGAGGTTCGAAGATGGGGTAATTCTTCTAATCCTCTCTTCTCCAACTCATGGAGGAATCCACTAAGTAACAGATCAGTTTACAAAGTGGTGAACAATCTGGAGACAGCCTTGATCACACAGCTGGCTTCTCTTGCGACTCAGCTTCTTCACAGGGCAGTTGCCTTGCTACTTAAGCTCACTTCTCAAGTTCTTGGATTTGATCACGTAGCCCTCCAACAAACTTGATACTAGTTTGACCTTGAACCTTCATACAATCCTCCTTGGAAAGTACACCCCTTTTGATTCTTCAAAAGTTTCCTCTTCAACAGATTTGAAGTTGCTGTCTTTCCTTCATAGGTTGTGTTGGATCGATTTCCTTCGAGTTTCAGGCTTGAGGATTTGCTTGAATGTACTTGAGAATATTTCAGGTTAATTACTTGAATATTGATTGCTTGTTCGTGGTTCAGGTAACCTCTTCTGAGTAATTTCCTCAGCCTTTTATAGTGAACTTTTGAAATTTTGCCCGTTGAAGAGATAAGCTAATTTCAAAAGTCACTTGTGTTCGTTGGCTTGTCTTGTCTGCAGTCCTTGATGTTGACATTTCCTCGTATTTAATGTCTTGCAGCATTGCAGATTTTCTGACACACGGTGTGCAGTGTTTCCCATTGCTTTATTCCTTTTGCACAATTCTGGGACTAACACTTTACACCTGACAGCTTTGACATGTTACTATTCTGAGTAACATTCTTGACTTTTAATCAACGGATCTAAGTCAGTTGTCTTGATAAGACAGCTGTCTTTACCCCAGGTGACTTGAGTCAGCTTCCAGACATTGGATGACTCAACTGTCACTTCAACTTTGAGACTTGGCTTCTTGAGCTAACTTAACTGACACTTCTTACAGTTGTTCCTCAGCCGACACACCTTCAGTCGAGTCCTTGACTTACTTCTTGGCCATACTCGCTAACACACAGCAGAGTCTTCAATCCAGTCCGCAGTTGACTTCTTGTATTCCTTGGCATAGCTGACTTGACTCAGGTTTTCCAGCCCTATCTATTACAATACAAATTACAAGGAAAATGGGGTGCCAACTTCCTAGTTTAAGTTTTACATGGTATCATCAAAATCTACTTAATAAATTTCCTAACAATTTCCCCCTTTTTGGTGATGCCAAAACTTAAAAACATTCAACGAAACATAAACAACAAAGATACATACAGACAATGCAGTAACAAAGAATGTATGCTTAAAATAGATCGATTTATTGATCATAGCATTCTTGTTCTTTACACATCTGTTTACATTTGGTATCAGAGCATTCTTTATCAGATTGATATACATATCTAAGCTAAGATACAAGAGTTCATACAAAGTAAAAAAATTACAGAAACATTCACTAAGTATATTACAGTAGACTTACATGAACGTATTTACATAAAAATACATGAAGGGGTTTGCAGCGACACTTCAACGCCTTCGCTGCTTCCTTCTTCTTTCTTCTTCAGCTCTCTTGTGCTCTTCGTCGTCATCAGCTCTTTTTCTCTTCTTCTTCTTCCCCTCTTTTCTTCTTTTCATAGGCCCGTTTGGAAGCATCATCACTTTGTTTCCTCTCAAGCCATTGATGTGTTTGCATTTCATTCTATTCTTCTTGTCTTCTCACTGCCTCAACGTTCTTCCTTTCCACTTCCCTATTGGCTAGGTGATCGTATCCAGTCCAGTAAATCAAGCCTTTCTTGTCAGGATCTACGAATTCAACATCCTTGGGTTTTGGTCGAGGTAGTGAACCTCTTCCACTACCACTTCTTCCTCTACCTGGCTCAGCTCTTCCTCTGCCTTTGGGTGTGTACTGCACGGGAGTCTTCTGCTTTCCAGCTGAGTGACTGTTGGAAGACTGCTGCTTTTCAGCTTCTTTGCACAAGGCTAAACCTTTCTCCCAGTACAAATCCCAGGCTTGGGCCAGAGCCATTCCTTGGAAATAGCCTTCTGATTCAAGGGTTTTGAACTCTTCAACCGATTTAGGCTCAGATCCATCATCAGGTATAAAATCCTGATCTTTTCCAACTGGAAGGCCACCATATTGTTTCAACACTTCCTGAATGCGAGCATCCTGCTTTTTAGAGAACTCCTCAAACCCTGCTTCAATAATCTTCCTTTTCTCTGCCATTGGCACAATAGAGTGCTCAATTGGTAGGGTTATAGGGAGTTTGCTCAGGATGGAGGCAGTAACATGACCTTGCTGGGGGGTTTCAGCTAACATCAAAGTCAAATCCTTCGACCTTTCCTCCATAGCTGCTTTACCCTTCTTCACAGCTGCGTCTTTCATCTCAGTTGCGTCTTTCTTCAATTTCTCTTCTTTTAATCTCTTTAGGGACTCCTCTTCCCCCTTTTTGGCATCATCAAAGGATAGAGGGACCCCAGGGAACATGCTTCCAAGGAGAAAGTCCAGTCTATTAATCGTGGAATTGTGCTTGGAGTATGCTGCATCAGTTGCGGTTCAAATCTCCAATCGAATTTCCTTAGACTCAGCTCTTAATATCTTCATTTCAGCCAAGAGTAGGCTGAATTTGTCGCAATATCTTCATTCATTGCATTCTCAAGTCTGAGGATCTCATTCTTATGATAATGTCGCAATAGCTCCATATCATTTTTGTGAGACTGGGCTATTCTTTCAATGTATTCCTTCATCCGCTGCCTGATCATGGAGTTATCCGCACTCCATACGAGCATTCTTCCATATAGGGCTTTGAAGTATCGTACTTGCTCGCTTCGCATCGCAATCTGCTATTGTGTCCATTCCCAAATTCGCACCACGATCCCTCTCATGTCTATTGTGAGAGTGGCATCGCGATTGTCCATGCGTAAATCCAGTAAGGCTTGGTGTCGTTCAATCTTCTCAATCTCCTCACAGAGCTTCTTGAAGACTTCACGAATTTCAGCTGTCTCGCCCGATTTAGCTACCGGCCACTCTATGTTGAAATCAAAGTCTGATGGAACAATCGTGTCGGTAGGAATGATGGGATCTTCTCTTACAGTGTATCCTCTTAGTTCAACAGTTGTCTCTTCCTCAGATGCAGGCAGGTCCTGGGTGAATGGAAACATGTCCTGAAAAACATCATCGCGCACATAGGGAATGTCTGGGTCTCGACCCTTCGTTGCCTTCCCTTGTTGTAGTTGAGTAGAGTCAACTCTCGATGCCTCTACTGCGGCAGCTTCATCGGCAATGGTCACAACTGTGTGAGCCTGTAACGGAGCTGATGGAGTCGTTACTGCTGCAGCTGTGGAAGCCTGTGCAGATGACTCGGTTCCAGTTGGGGCTTTTGGATTGTTTTGCCCAGGAGCGACGAGCCTCACTGTCTTAACACTTTCCTCGGTCTCGATGACTTTTCTAAATGAATTACCTCTTCCTCGGCTGTATCATCAACGTCATCGGATGATGATGAGACTTGTGGAGTTGGCTCATCATCAAAGTTGAATTTCGTGCGGGCTGATTTCTCACTAATTTGGCTCGTAGTTTTGAGAACATCCTCAGCTGGGTCCGTAGGATCTGCAAGTGGAGTGGACTCAGCTTCATCTTCTGATCCCAAAAAAGATGTGTCTAAGTTTTCCTGGGAATCATGAAGTGCGCTTATCTCTTTTTCTGCATCAGTGCTGTCTAGAGGAGGAATGTTCTGTGCATCTTAATCTTTACCCAGGGAAGTCTCAACCTCCCTTAGGCCTTCAACACCCCCAGCAGACCCAACTGCTGTGAGGCCCTCAGTGTTCCCTTCGACAGTCTCAACTGTCTTAGGGTCTTCTACATTGGCATCCATAGGAGTCTCAACTCCTTGGATTGCACTTTATGTGCCTAGAGTGTTAACTCATGGGGCATCACCATCATGTGCCTCGGCTGTGATAACAGCGTCATTGGCCTTCAAAGCAGCGGACACTTCAGCTGGGACAGACTCAACTGTCCGAGCTTTGTCAATATCACTCTGCTGTTGTTCACTCTCCTGTTGTTCACCTCCAAACTTCATTTGTGTGTCTCCCACAACAACCTCCAATCCTGCTGTGGTGGAGAGAGCTTCCCCCTCAGCTGGCGCACCAACTGAGTAACTAATTGTGGGGTCACTCTTCTCCAGAGATGCGACTTTATCTTTGAGTGCTCAGCCGCCGGGGCAGGTGTGAGAACACCTTCTATAGGGGTTGGCTCAGCTTGGGTGCCTAACGTCCCGACTTCATCGCCAGTTCCCTTGGATCCATCCTCTGATTGCACAGGGGACGTGGCTGCAGCAATAACGGATGCAATGTACTATGCCACTCCCAGAGGATCAGTTTGCAGAAGAGTATGAGATGACTCTCCTGGACCTTCTAACAACTGCTGCTCATGGATAGCTTTGGATTCCCTCACAGGTTGCTGCATATCTGACTTCTCAGCTGCAGCAATGGGATCCTCATCACTTTCTGAGAGCACATCAAGATGTGTGTGAGTGTGATCTGGAGAGCCTGTAAATTCGCATATTTTTTATTTTTCCAATGCTCGGGCTCGCTCCTCAGCTTTATCCTTTTCATCCGCCTTTATGATGCGGAGGATATCTATGTAGTTGTCTTCGTCAAGGGCCTGTCGAACATTTGCAACACCAAGAAATCATAACAACTCTTCTTCTTCTTCTATGAACTCAGGGTGAGTGAACTGCACCCTTGAGTGATCCAGTTTCCATGCTCTCCATTCTCGTAGACGTCGCTGGATGTCTGGATAAACTGGGGAGTACATGATTACATCGTCATCATCATCTTCACCCTCACCTCCTGTTTCTGGAATGGGAGGTAGAAGGCCTTGCTCTTCCCCAGAAGCAGCAACATCAGATGTGGGCGGAGAGACAACTTTTTCAACAACGAGTTCGATTGTCTCACCGCTTTTTCTCCTCACTTTGTCTTCCTAATACCGGTCTTTGGCTGATATCTGCTGATCACCATCAGCAGACTTAGCAGTTTCATCAATGACTTCTGGAGACTGCTCTTCTTGATTACCAGCAGTCTCGGCTTCCTTCTCCAGCTGAGTGGCAGACTCAGCCGTCTTCTCAAGGTCAGAATGCCTGACCAGCCTTCTCTTTCTTGGACGAACTAGATGGACTTAAGGTTACGATTCAATGAGATTCATCGCCAGATGGGGGCTTGGGCATTCTTCTTAGATGGAGTCGCCTTCCTTGACTTGGCGTCCTCTTCTTTTCTTTACGATCGGAGAAGGGATTTGAGATTCCTTCTCGCCTCTGCTGCAGGGCGGGAGTCTCGGCTCGGGCGGTGACTCATTGCGGGGCAAGTGCTTTCTTTTTCTTAGCTGCAGGGGCAGCTTTCTTCTTCGAGGGAGGGGTAGAAGACGTGTCTTCGGGATCAGCTGATTCCCCCTCACTGGTATCAGTTTTCTTCACATGAGCTCTCTTCTGGGCACCGGAAAGGTTTGCCCGAAACATTTTCTTGTTCACGTGGAAGGGTTTGCCATGACGAAGTGCAACACCCTTCACTTCCAGCAAATGGCCAATCACAAGGCCATATCCTAGTGAGCATCCAAAAGACCCATCTTACTTAAAGTTCTTGTTCAGCACATTCTGGCAGAGTCTGCTGTAGACAAACTCAGCACAGTTGACCTTTTTCCCTTGCATGATCGCAGCCATGACGATTAGCTTTGTCTTGGACAACTGATTGAAGCTTCCAAACTTCATGTCGACACATTTCGAGATGACATCCATCAGTTTGTGATAGTCGTCCTTCAGCAACTTCTTGTCAGCTGTGTAAACCACTTTAGCAGCACACTCGGGTTTGGCCACTTCCTTCCATGCAGCAGCCAAGTCGACAACAGCCTCGTATATTTCCTTCATGCCTTCCGAAGGCAACAAGCAGTGCTCAGCAAGGTCTTTTGCACTAATTTTCATGTCCTTGCTGTGGACAGAAGATTTGATTTCTTCGTCCTGCACCTCTGCGTTGACATAGAACATAGTTACCTCCTCAAGGTAGGTATGAGAATATTCCATAGTTAGAAAAGCTTTGAGACCAGACTTTTCCAACATCTCCGCTATTTTTAGAACAAGGGTCTCATCAGCACCCTGCTTCACCATTCCATCGAAATCTACTGAAGAACCGGAGTGGATTTGCTTCGAGAGCTTCACATAATCTAACTTTGGTGCCATTTTCAGAGATTTGTACCGATCGAAAAGCTAGAAACTTGCTTGAGAGAACTTAGGGTTTCAGAGAGAAAAACTTTGCTTTGCTTGAAGATGAACAGTTCGCGTAAGGTGAGAGAAATGCAAACTTACATATATAAGGGATGTGAAAGGACACATTTTGGATTTTGAAATTTTTGATCAAGATCAACGACTCAGATTAGAACGTCAAAATCATATTTAATTCCTCACATTTAATGCAGCAACATTTATATCCAATCATATGGCTTATTGTGCAGCTTTTACTGTGATCGTCATTATTACGCTGACGTCATCCTTAAAAACATTCCCGCTCATTTAAAATGAATGCATTTTTGTCACTTAGCTCATAAATGATTCAGCTTATATCCAAAGTGACTTAACTCTGCTTCTCTCTTCACATGATGTAACTCAGCTGTCAGCTAACTTGATACAACTGACTTCACGATAAGCCTATTTCACTTGGCTGATGTGTGAAACTTGCTCTGTTCTTATTTTCTCATCTTCTTCTCTTCTGATTGAGTCTTCTGAGTTTCAACTCAGCTCAATTAACCCTAGCTCATTCTTGAGCTCTTCAAATCTTGATTCACAGAGAGGCTTTGTGAATATATCAACTAACTGCTTATCAGTTGAGATGTATTCCAAGGTGATGTCTTTCTTTTCAACATGATCTCTTATGAAATGATATCTGACATCAATGTCCTTTGTTCTTGAATGCGACACAGGATTTTGAGTGATTGCAATAGCACTAGTGTTATCACACATAATTGGAATCTCTTTTCTTCAATCTCATAGTCTCTCAGTTGTTGTCTCATCCATAAGACTTGGACACAACAACTGCCCGCAGCTATGTACTCTGCTTAAGCTGTGGATGTTGCTATTGAGTTTTGTTTCTTACAACCAATAAACCAATCTATTTCCAAGCATTTGACATGTACATGAAGTACTCTTCCTGTCAACTCTACATCCAGTATAGTCTGAGTCTGAGTAACCAATTAGCTTGAATCCACCTTCCTTTGGATACCATAAGCCAACTTCTTGGCATCCCTTCAAATATCTTAGGATTCTCTTAGTTGCAGTCATGTGGCACTCCTTTGGTGCAGATTGAAATCTTGCACATACACCTACTGCAAAGGTGATGGTTGGCCTGTTTGCTGTTAGATAGAGCAATGATCCAATGAGGGCTCTATATCTGGTTTGATCTACAGCTTTGCCATCTGCATCCATGTCCATCTTGACTGATGTGTTCATTGGTATTTTTACAGAAGACTTTTCTTCCATACCAAATTTTTTCATCAAATCTCTGGTATATTTTGTTTGACTTATGAAGGTTCCATCCTTCAATTGCTTGACTTGAAGTCCTAGGAAGAAAGTCAGCTCTCCCATCATGCTCATCTCAGATTTACCTTGCATGAGATTTGAGAACTTGTCACACAGCTCTTTATTTGTGGATCCAAAAATGATGTCATCCACATATATTTGAACAAGCAGTATACTCTCTCCATCTTGAATTCTAAAGAGTGTTCTATCAACTTTGCCTTTGGTGAATCCATTGTTCAACATAGACTTCTTCCTCTAACATTACATTGAGAAATGCACTCTTCACATCCATTTGATACACAGTGAAGTTTTTGTGTGCAGCATAAGCAAGAAACGTCCTTATTGCTTCCATTCTTGCAACAGGAGCAAAGGTTTCATCAAAATCTATACCCTCTTCTTGGCAATACCGTTTGGCTACCAATCTTGCTTTGTTTCTTACAACAGATCCTTCTTCATTCATCTTGTTTCTGAAAACCCATTTTGTGCCAATTACAGTTTGATGGGTTGGCCTCTGCACCAATTCTCATACTTTGTTTCTTTCAAATTTATTCAGCTCTTCTTGCATGGCTTGAATCCAATGTGTGTTATCCAATGCTTGAGACACATCTTTAGGCTCTATCTGGGAAATAAAACAAGTGAACATTGCTTCATGCTGTGCTCTGGATCTGGTTCTTATGCCATCTCTAACATCTCCAATAACTAACTCTGGTGGATGGTCTCTCAGCCATCTTACATCAGGTTGGAGTAAGTCTGCTGGATTCAGCCATCTCGCAGCTAAGTTGTGTTGAATAGCTCTTTCATCTTCATTCAGTTGTAGACTTTCCAGCTGTCTTTGAGATTCAGCTATCTCATCTTCATCTGGGTTGCTTCCTCTTACTTCAGCTTCAACATAAGGACTCTTCTGTATAGTTGGCTGATTCAGCTTGTCAGCTAACTCTTCAATGTCTTCTCTATTTACATTAGGTTCATCAAAAACCACATAGATAGACTCTTCTGTGACCATAGTCCTCTTATTCAGCACTCTATAGGCTTTGCTCTCAGCTAAGTATCCCAAAAAGATACCTTCATCAGCTTTAGCATCAAAAGCCTTCAAATTATCTTTGCCATTGTTATGGATGAAACATTTACATCCAAATATCCTGAAATATCCAACAATTTAGCTTTCTCCCTGTCCAAATCTCATAGGGAATCTTGGTCAGTTGTTTGTTGATCATGCATCTATTTTGACTATATCATGTTGTGTTAATGGCTTTAGCCCAAAATCTCTTAGGCAATCCAGCTTCAGCTAACATGGTCCTTGCAGCTTTCTTGAGAGTTATGTTCCTTCTTTCAGCTACTCCATTCTGTTGTGGAGTTCTTGCAGCTGATAACTCATGAGCAATTCCATTTTTAACACAATACTGAGTTATTATCCCATTGACAAACTCAGTTCCTCTGTCAGATCTTATCTTTATAATGGTTTGGCTCTTTTCATTTTGAACTCTTTTCATCAGCTGAGGTAACTTCTGCAAAGTTTCCTTCTTTTTGCACATGAAGATTGTCCATGTATATCTTGAATAGTCATCTACCACCACCAAGGTGTATTTCTTTCCACTTATGCTGGCTGGTTCAACTGGACCAAATAAATCCATATGCAACAAATGTAATATCCTTGTTGAAGAAGGACTTGGCTTATCCTTGAATGAAGATTTTATTTGCTTTCCCATCTGGCATGCATTACATACACTTTCTTTCTTGTACACTGAGTCTGGCAATCCTTCTACAAGATGACTCCTTGCAAGCTTGTTGATTATCTTGAAATTCAGATGACTCAGCTTCTTGTGCCACAACCAACTTGATTCGGTTGTCCTCGTTGCTAGCAGACAAGTGCTTGGTGTAGCAGTAGACCAATCTACCACATACATATTCTTATGTCTTGATCCTTGCAGCACTATTTCATTTGATTCAAAGATCTTTGATCCGCACACTCCCATATTGAATCCAACATTGTAGCCTTTGTCACGAGTTGGTGATGCTTAACAGTTGAAGTTGAGGCCTTCAACATAAGCAACATCTGTGATTTCCAATCCATTCTTCTTGATAGATCATGTGCCTTTGATTTCCCCTGGAGCTTCATTTCCTCCAAATATGACTTTTGCACCTCTAATCTCCTTGCATCTTGACAAGTTTTTCTTGTTGTCATATGTCTGGAACAACCACTATCCATGTACCAGGTTCCTTGGCACTCAGCTGTTCCTTGAACCTGCAATCAAGGAAATCAGTTTTTAGGTACCCATACTTGCCTGGGTCCTGAGGGGTTAGTGCCATAAGATGATACAACCAACCTATAGCCAAAGAACTTGACCCTAAGAGGTTGCCATCTATCAGTGCCATAATCATAGTGCACATTAGCAAATTGCTTGTGGGTTTTAGGTTCATACAACTGTCTCTTTTATCTGTATGCCTGTGTGTGTGTTTTAGCAATTGCTTTCTTGGGATAGTTGTGAAAATTTTGAGTGTAATGCTTGGGTGCATATGTCTGCTGATAATAACTCTTTTGCCTTTGGAATGACCTTTGCTGAGTTTTAGGTCTTTGCCATCTAGGCTTGTACTCCATTGGTCTTTGCTGATGTTTCACATTATTCCAATCAGCATAGTTTGGATAGTTTCTACCATTCCCATCATGTGTGTTTCTCTGATGAAACTCCTGGGGTTTTTGGTAGCTCTGTTTGCTTTTCACAGAGTATTTTCCGTTTGGAGTTTGCTGAGGAATTCGGCTGGATTTTTTCTCAGCTGTCCTCTCAGCATACTCAACTGGCTGTTTTCTTTTCCCTTTGTATGCAAGGCCAGTTTGTTTGTGATTGTGCTTGGGAGTGAATGTGGGTGCAACATTTGGTGTTTTGGATTTTTGAGATGCTTCATTACTTAAAGATCCTTTTTCCAAAATCACTCTTGGAGTTTGACTGTGCACAAAGGAGTTAAACCCTATGTCTGTCTTATCTCCACATTCTTTTTGACTCATGATAAGATCATCCAATAATTTGGATGCCTTTGTAAATGAGGTAATCACATTTTTGAGATCTTTTTTCCTCTTTTCTATAGCAGCTAACTCTGCTATGATCTTGGCATTCTCAGCCTTCAGCTTAGTGTTCTCATCAGCTATGTGACTCAGAGTACTCAGCTCTTTAGTCAGCTGTGAGTTTTGGCTTTTAAGCTGGCTATTTTCCTCATTTAGAATTGTGTGTGAGGATTTTATGTGTTCAAAATCTTTCATCATTTTGCCTAATGAATCATAAAGATCAGTGGGTGATGAAGTGTGTGTATCACAGTAACTATCACTTGAATCTGAATGAGATGAGTTAGAGTGTACCTCATCTTCTTGATCTGGTTGATCTTGTTCTTTAGCCATGAGGCAGATCATAGCCTCTTCCTCAAAGTCAATTGAGTAGTCAGCTTCACTACTCTCTAAATCTGCTGCTTCTTTAGACTTGGTTGTCTCAGCAGTCTCAACAGCCAACATGGCTTTCTTCTTTTCCTGTCTTCTTTCTCTGAAGACTCTTCTTTCTTCTTCATTCCTATATTTGTTGACTGGTGGATAGGAACAATCAACTGCAAAATGTCCTGGTTGTCTACAGTTCCAACACAGGTTCTCAGCTCTTTGATCAGCTCTTTCTATTCTTAGGTTATCAGCTCTCTGATATTCAACCCTTTGATGCTCAACTCTCTTGGGTGGCCTATCTTCCCTTGACTTGGAGGAAGCTGAATGTCTCCTGGAGGTTTCACCCTTGTTTCTTTTATAGTTCTTATTGAAGAACTTGTTGAATCTTTTAACCATTAGGGCAATCTCTCCTGGTCTATGGCTTCCTTGGGTTCATCTCTCTTTCCATCCTTGGCTATCAGTGCAGCTATCTTGGGTACAGTTGTCTCCTCTTGCTCTTTTCTTCTCAGCTCAAACTCATAGACTTTGAGGTCTGAGAATATATCATGGTTAGATGTTCTTGAGGGGTCCGTTGAATGTCTCAGGGCCATAGTCTTCATTTCCCATTCAGCTGGGAGGCTCCTTAAGATCTTCATACACATTTCCTTTTGTGTATATTCTTTCCCAAGAGCTGAAAGCTCATTTGTGATTTCAGTAAATCTGGCATCCAGCTGATCCATGGTTTCACCTGCAAGCATTTTGAAATTTTCAAAACTTTGAACAACAACAGACAATTTATTTTCTTTAATTTGTTCTGATCCTTCACAAATTAAAGTCAGTTTATTCCAGATTTCTTTTGCAGATTTGCAAGATTTGACTTTATTGAACATTGCTTTGTCCAATGTCTTGTAGAGTATGTCCTTGGCCATATTGGCCAAGTTGTATCTCCTCTTGTCCTCATTAGTCCACTCAGTCCTTGGTTTTTCAACCATGGCTGGTCTTTCCTCAGCAGCAGCTTCTTCTCCTTCAGCTGCAGCTGCTCTTATTGCAGCCGTGTTCACTTTAAGAATTTGTAGTGGCCCATCCTCTATCACAAGCCACATTTCATCATGTAATGCAGATAGATGAGCCTGCATACGAATTTTCCAATCATCAAATTCTTCAACAGTGAACATAGGAATGCGTGTCAGATTTGCTTCCACGATAATAACTTTGCTTAAAATGAAAGATTTTGAAAATGCAAGTGTTTAAAACTTTTTGAAAAGATAGAGATCTAGTTTAGTAACCAGTGCGGAAGGCTCAATGAACCAACTGCTCTGATACCACTTGTAGGTCCCAAGGGATGTGAATACGGTTTAGAAGAGGGGGTTGAATAAACCGTACCAAATTTTTGATTTTAGTCCTTTTAAGATTACAATAGAGTTGACTCAAACAGTTGTGTCCTTGAGGGACAGCTAAGTTGGTTATTCATCTAAGTTAGCCACTCAACAGTCTCGATAGAGCTGTTGATAGAATAACTCGGTTGTTTAACCTAAACTTAACTTGGCTGGTTTGGTTTTATGCAGAAGACTTAACACCCTTGATTTGTGTTAAGCTTGTTTTAACACTTGATTTTTAGCACTTGGTTATTGGTCAGTTGGATAGCAAATATGATTCTAACAGCAGATATAATGTAAGTATGCAAGAAAGTAAATGTGCTGAAAGTAAATGACACAAATATTTTTATAGAGGTTCGAAGATGGGGTAATTTTTCTAATCCTCTCTTCTCCAACTCCTGGAGGAATCCACTAAGTAACAGATCAGTTTACAAAGTGGTGAACAGTCTGGAGACAGCCTTGATCACACAGCTGGCTTCTCTTGCGACTCAACTTCTTCACAAGGCAGCTTCCTTGCTACTTCAGCTCACTTCTCAAGTTCTTGGATTTGATCACGTAGCCCTCCAACAAACTTGATACTGGTTCGACCTTGAACCTTCCTACAATCCTCCTTGGAAAATAGACCCCTTTTGATTCTTCAAAAGTTTTCTCTTCAATAGATTTGAAGTTGTCTTTCCTTCACAGCTTGTGTTGGATCGATTTCCTTCGAATTTCAGGCTTGAGGATTTGCTTGAATGTACTTGAGAATATTTCAGGCTAATTGCTTGAATATTGCTTGGTTGTTCACGGGTCAGGTAACCTCTTCTGAGTAATTTCCTCAGCCTTTTATAGTGAACTTTTGAAATTTTGCCCGTTGAAGAGATAAGCTAATTTGAAAAGTCACTTGTGTTCGTTGGCTTGTCTTGCCTGCAGTCTTTGATGTTGACATTTTCTCATATTAAATGTCTTATAGCATTGCAGATTTACTGACACTCCGTGCAGTGTTTCCCATTGGTTTATTCCTTTTGCACAATTTAGGGACTAACACTTTACACCTGACAGCTTTGACATGTTACTATTTTGAGTAACATTCTTAACTTTTAATCAACGAATCTAAGTCAGTTGTCTTGACTAGACAGCTGTTTTTACCCCAGGTAACTTGAGTCAGCTTCCAGACATTGGATGACTCAACTGTCACTTCAACTTTGAGACTTGGCTTCTTGAGCTAACTTGACTGATGATCGCGAAATTCTTACCGCAAGCATACGGTGTCAAGTTTTAGTATATGTTTTGAAAGTAGGGTTATCGTCTCCACAGGGATTGTTATCGAATTTTATACTAAGTATTATAATTAAAATAGCTTAACTCTATCTAGAAATCGAAAAGAGATGAAGATTTATTAAACTAAAAATGAAACTAAAAATAAACTAACAAATTGGTTCAGACAATTAATCAAATACTTAAAAGATGAATTCTAGAGTGTTGATTTCACCTAGTTATCCCCTATGTTTTCAATCCAGTTTATTAATCACAAGTTATCAATCTATAAGCCAATATTCCTACCGTTTATCACTTCCTCTCTCGAGTGCCAAGTGATTCTAGGTTCCAATTTCTGATTTCGATATCTCTATAAAAATCATAAATTAAACCCTAATACGCTCAATGAATATTCTATCGCAGGCTTCAAGAGATTCATAAATCTCTCGATTCTATGAAACCCTAGGTTGTGCTATTCTATGGCCAGGCGTTCAATTACCTCTCTCGAGCGTCAAATCAAACACGCCAAACAATCTAAATTATTGATCAGATAATCCAGATGCAATCAAATCAAATAGCACAAACAGATTAAATAATATGCGAGTTTCATAAACTAGAAATCAAAACATAGGTTCAAACGTAAGTTACATCAATCCCCTAGAAAAACAGGTTTAGCTCATGTTGGATGTACAAAAACCCATAGAGAAATAATTATACATCTCAAGAAATCGACAAAGAAAAGCAAAGAAAGAATTGAGAAGAAAAGAGAAGGAATTCTCTCTATGTCTAGACGAGAAGTGCCTCCAATTGCCGTCCCGAACCCTAGCTCTATGTCTCTTGCCTTGCGTTGTGCTCAAAATAATGTCCGACCCCCAGTTTGTACGTCACCGTGGTGTATTTATAAGTCCAAGCCCTCGAAAATCCGACAAAACGGGCCAAAAATAAAGGGCCTAGGTTCAGCCTTGCTCGAGCGCTGCAGCCCTTGACATAGCGCGCTGCAGCCCACCACTATCATGTTGCCTGCTCGCAGCCCATCGCTACGGGCGCTGCAGCCCTTCCGTTCGGGCGCTGCTGCGCGCCTGGAGACCATCACACCCTGCTGCACGTTGGCTAGTCGCGTGCTGCAGCCCTGTGTGTGGGCGCTGCAGCCTGCTTTGCTCGCCGCTGTGCTCTTGGTTGGCGGCGGCTCGGCGCCAGCCTTTGCTCAAGGGCGCCAGTAGCGCCCGTTTTTTCTTCTTTGTTCGCTCACGCTGAACACTACCATCGCACGCTGCTATCTACCTGGCGCAGCAGCCCTTAATTTTGGGCACTGCAGCACCCGTCTTTCCCTCGCTCCTCCGCCACCAATTTCGACCCCCAAGCGCGCGGGTTTGGGTTTTAAGCCGCTAACGCTCGGTCTTACTCAATATTTTTCCATTTTTTCACTTCTAAAATGCGATCTTCACCATCCAAACACGTTTTTCATCGTTTTTACCCAATTTCGGCTTCCAAGGTCAGTCTCGACTCTCAAACGACAACTAATTACATGAATTCGACTCAAGCGACACTAAAAATACCCGAAAACAACACAAAATCTCAGTCTAGAATACTCAATGCGTTGGTATAAAACCAACTTAACAAATACCCCCAAACTTAGACGTTTGCTTGTCCTCAAGCAATTACAGACTCTAAAAATCGACAAACATGAAGGAAACAAAAATAAAGACGACTGACTCAACAAACAAACTGCGAAACTTCACAACCATGCTCATTCGTCAAATTTTACTATCAATCAAGCACGTGTTTTCACAAAGTGATCGTGAAGGTGGAATGTTCATGCCAACCCCGTTTTCATTATCCAGATAGATTCACGCAATCAAGTGTTTTCAAAATGATCCACTTTTTGAATATAGAGATGAGATGCTTACCGGACTCCATAGGTTTGTGTTTCACACTAGTCTCCACTAATGTAGGCTAATGTAACACAAGGATCAATAGGACTTTTAAAGCTTGTAATGTGGGCTTAGGGTAAGGTAGGAAAATATAGGAATAAGTGGCTCAAATCACCCAAACACACAATTATCATTTTTAATCAACAATCAACACTACCCTTCACTTTTTGACATCCCCAATGTTTATGAACCTTCAATCTGGTTTTTTCTCCCTTTTTTATTTTCCTTTTTTTTTCGGAACCCCCAAACTTATTCTTTTGCATACATGGGGTTTCATATTTTCTTTTCTCGGACAACTTCATTCAATTAAATACATACCCTTCTCATCATACCCTCCTCAACCTTCAACATTTTTCTATACTTTGTGCGTGTGAGTGATGGGTAATTAGGATTTTCACATTTAGGCTCTGGGTATTCGATTGGTTGCCAAGGAAACGGGTTTATAAGGCTCAAAGGGGGACACTAGGGAAAATATAATACAAAGGTAGGCATTTTAGGCTTTGGCTTGTTCAAAGATGGCCTAAATCACTTCCTTAATGTTACTTCGCCTAGGATTTTGCCTCGACTAGTGATCAGGCAAGTTCTAGAATCCGGTGGGATCATAAAAGAAACACTCAACCGCATAAGTCATCCCCAAATAAATCAACAGAGTTAAGCACATAGATGGAATTAATGGAAAGAAGATTAAATCACAGTTCAAACACATGCTCTTTTGACCGTTCAACTCATATTCAACAAATTCACTTAGTCATGCAGTTTCACAGTTTTACCGATGACCCGACTCGACTCTAGACTCTTTTTTCGCTTTTTTTTTTTACTCAAGACTCGACTCGATGAATAAAAGCAGACTGCACCCCCACAAACTTAAAACGACATTATCCCCAATGGAGAGGTGGGAAAAAGGACTTTCCTGGTAGCCGAGGAGCGAAGGCTCCTTAAGTCATGTGGTACTACTACGTGTATGAGGTGTCTCGTATAAGCTCACAATGCATCCTAGCGCACAAGCCCGTGGGTGTTGTATGCCTTCGAGGTGTGGTCTTGCTCCTCCCCTTCGCCTTGGCCCGGTCCTTTTTGATTTTGCATCTTTATAACCTAGCAAGGTAAACAAGAAAACAAAACTCGTGGAACCATGGAATTCGGTTATGGGTGAGAACTCGAAAATCAAAGCACATACATAATGCACCCAAGTAGAGAATATAGTGCCATGTCAAAAGATAAGCATAGATATGCAAGATATCACTAAATAATGTGAAATTGTCATTGGGGCATTTTATCAAACACCTCATATGCATGAATTTGGGCAAAGATAGTGAATGCAATGGATAACTCAATTCAATCCCAAAAATCAACACCAAGCCTAAGTCTAGCATGAGCAACCAATCCACAATCCACAAATCAACAACAATTATCCTAGCACTACTACAATCCAATCACACCAAAAATCACAAGATGGGGAAAACCATGGGGTGGGGTTTGGAAGTTGCAAACTTACCAAATAATGAGTGGATGAGATGAAGATGGTGTGTGTGGTGTTAGAGTGCTCCTTTGTGAAGATGGAGTGGGATATATGGGATCTGCACAAAAAAGAGGGGTGGGATGTGATGCAACTTACTATTCCTAAGAAAGCAAAAACTCAGAAAAAAAAAAAACAAAAACAACTACTAAATTATATTAAAACTAAGAAAACAATAAAAGGGGCTTGGGTTGCCTCCCAAGAAGCGCTAAGTTTACAGTCTTCAGCCAGACTATGTCAGATTATCCTCAAGTTGGGGCTCCAATAGGCATGTTATCCACATTGCCCTTAGAAACTTCCCAACCTCCACTGTCTTCAGCTATATTCCCAACCATCTGCTTACCATCATTTAGTTCAAATTTTAGCCTGTTGGTTGGATGGATGGTGAATACGACTTTCTCCTGATTTACCTGCAGAGTTAGCTCCCCCATTTCTACATCGATCAAAGCATGTGCTGTAGCTAAAAACGGTCGCCCAAAGATGATAGGTATTTTCTTCTCCTCGTTCGCGTCCAACACTACAAAATCCATAGGAAAAACAAATTTATTAATTCTTACCAATACGTCTTCAATGATTCCCCACAGATAGGCGATGGATCGATCGAATGCAAAGTGATATTGACGGCTTCACCTCCCGAGCCCAAACTTCGTCACATCAGAAAGAGATATAAGATTCACACTGGACCCAAGATCACAAAGTGGTTTCTCAAAGAAAACTCCTCCAATAGTACAAGGAATAGTGAAACTCCCTGGATCCTTCATTTTCTGAGGTAGTTTACTTTGGACTATTGCACTACACTCCTCTGTCAAATAGACAGTCTCAAAATCTTCCAACTTCATTTTCTTGGATTCCATTGGTTTCGCATAAATAGGTGATTCTTCGGGGCCAGGCTGAATTTTTGCTTCCTTTTTCACGTAAACTGCATTGCAGTGCTCTCTCGGATTAACCACTGTATCACTTGGGAACTTTCCCTTCTGCTGCAATGAATTCACGGATGTAGCCAACTGACCCATTTATGTCTCGATCGACTTAATATGTGTCTCCATTGTGCTCATCTTATTATTCAGACCATCAATCTGCACCCCACTCATATTCATTCGATTCCTGGTCTCTCCGATGAATGAGTCTAGCATCTCTTCAAGCGACTGCTTCTTTTCACCTCCGAGTGCATTAGAACTGGATGGGTTTGGATAACCCGGAGGTGGATTCAATACGTTCCTGTTGTTTCTATAAGAGAGATTCTCATGATTGCGAAGTCCCGGGTGATAGTGAGTTGGTAGTGAATTACCTATGTTATTAAAATCCCGATTATTCACATAATTGACTTGCTCGGCCTCATGAGTGGCGGCTGCATGAACGGCTGCGGGTGGGAGTGCGGCTTGTTGTGGTATGCAACTGGTATTCATGATTGCTAATTGCTTTGTCAGACTCGAGATTTGAGCTGCCAAAGCTGACATTGTATCAAGCTCAAGAACACCAAAGAATCAAGCCGGCCGGCGACCTCTCGGAGGGCCATTGATAGCTGTTTGTGGCCATTTCTTCAAGAAGAAGTAAGGCCTTAGTCAGTGTTTTAGCCATCAATGTACCTCCTGATGCCGCATCTAGTATAGTCCTTGTATGCCCATTCAACCCATTGTAAAAATATTGAACTCTCTGCCAGTCTGCATAACCATGTTGTGGGCATCTTCGCAACAAATCTTTAAATCGCTCCCAAGCTTCGTATATCAGCTCAAAATCAATCTGTTGGAATTGGGCTATCTCGCTCTTCAGTTGGAGTGTCTTGCTGGGAGGGAAAAAAATTTCTAAGAATTTTGAGTCGATCATCCTACTCGTAATACTCCCGGGGCGAATGTCTCAGAACCACGCCTGGCCTTATCCCGGAGTGAAAACAGAAACGCCTCAATCGAATGGCCTCATCACCACACCATTCATTTTGATGGTGTCGCAAATTTCAAAAAATGTGGCCGATGTATATTCGGATCATTCACCGGACTCCCCCAAACCGATTCTCACAACCATGCTTATGAGGCCCGGTTTCAATTCGAAATTATTCGCATTTATTGGTCAGCGCGACAATTCCGGAGTAGTTTTGGTTCACGGTCGGCGTAAAGTAATCCCGGATTGCCCTTTCGTGCCTCAGTCAGAGTGGCACATTCACCCGATTTCCATTATTCTCATTGTCCCCGCCGCCATTGCTCGATTCTCTGCTCGCTTTGCTGCTCGGATTTCTCGAAGTGTCCTTTCAATCTCTGGATCAAAAGGAAATAAATTAATATCTTTAGAATCTCGCATAAACAGACAAGTCAAATGAGAAAAATGAAATTATAATTCCTAAACTAGTCTAGATTAGGATTAAGACTACTTGGTAATAATATTAGTTTAAAATAGGATAAAACAATCACCGACAATGGCGCCAAAAACTTGATCGCGAAATTCTTACCGCAAGTGTACGGTGTCAAGTTTTAGTATAGGTTTTGAAAGTAGGGTTATCATCTCCACAGGGATTGTTATCGAATTTTATACTAAGTACTATAATTAAAATAGCTTAACTCTATCTAGAAATCGAAAAGAGATGAAGATTTATTAAACTAAAAATAAACTAACAAATTGGTTCAGACAATTAATCAAACACTTAAAAGATGAATTCTAGAGGGTTGATTTCACCTAGTTATCCCCTATGTTTTCAATCTAGTTTATTAATCACAAGTTATCAATCTATAAGCCAATATTCCTACCGTTTATCACTTCCTCTCTCGAGTGCCAAGTGATTCTAGGTTCCAATTTCTGATTTCGATATCTCTATAAAAATCATAAATTAAACCCTAATACGCTCAATGAATATTCTATCGCAGGCTTCAAAAGATTCATAAGTCTCTCAATTCAATGAAACCCTAGGTTGTGCTATTCTATGGCCAGGCGTTCAATTACATCTCTCGAGCGTCAAATCAAACACGCCAAACAATCTAAATTATTGATCAGATAATCCAGATGCAATCAAATCAAATAGCACAAATAGATTAAATAATATGCGAGTTTCATAAACTGGAAATCAGAACATAGGTTCAAACGTAAGTTACATCAATCCCCTAGAAAAATAGGTTTAGCTCATGTTGGATGTACAAAAACTTATAGAGAAATAATTATACATCTCAAGAAATCGACAAAGAAAAGCAAAGAAAGAATTGAGAAGAAAAGAGAAGGAATTCTCTCTGTGTCCAGACGAGAAGTGCCTCCAATTGCCGTCCCGAACCCTAGCTCTATGTCTCTTGCCTTGCGTTGTGCTTAAAATAATGTCCGACCCCCAGTTTGTACGTCATCGTGGTGTATTTATAAGTCCAAACCCTCGAAAATCTGACAAAACGGGCCAAAAATAAAAGGCCCAGGTTCAGCCTTGCTCGAAGCGCAGCATGCTGATATAGCAAGGCTACCGACCCACCACTATCCTTGCTGCTTTCATTTGCCGCCGCACGCCGCCGGCCGCAGCCCTTCCGTTCGGGCGCTGTTGCGCGCCTGGAGACCATCACACCCTGTTGCACGTTGGCTAGTCGCGCTGCGCCTGCAGCCTACGCTCGTCGTCTGTCTTCTTGGTTGGCGGTTGGCGTCGGCTTTGGCTGACGCTGCAGCCTTTTTGCTCGCTACACGCCCCATTTTTTTTTTCTTCCGTTGCCGCGACGAAACACTACCATCGCACGCCGCTATCTACTCGTGCTGCAGCTTAATTTTGGCGCCGCAAGACTGTCTTCCCTCGCTCCATTGTACCAATTTCGACCCCGCACAAGGGCGTTTGAGGGGTTTAGCCGCTAACCGGTCTTACTCAATATTTTTCCATTTTTTCACTTCTAAAATGCGATCTTCACCGTCCAAACACGTTTTTCATCGTTTTTACCCAATTTCGGCTTCCAAGGTCAGTCTCGACTCTCTAACGACACTAAAAATGCCCGAAAACAACACAAAATCTCAGTCTAGAATACTCAATACGTTGGTATAAAACCAACTTAACAACTGACACTTCACAGTTGTTCCTCAACTGACACACCTTTAGTCGAGTCCTTGATTTCCTTCTTGGCCATACTCAGCTGACACACAGCAGAGTCTTCAATCCAAATTGATTGACTTCTTGTATTCCTTGGCATAGTGACTTGACTCACTTTTTCCAAACCATATCTATTACAATACAAATTATAAGGAAAATGGGGTGCCAACTTCCTAGTTTAAGTTTTACATGGTATCATCAAAATCTACTTAATAAATTTCCTAACATGTTATTATTTTATGGTGGTTGAATATTATTAAATTTTGAGATTTATATCTTTTCATTACAATTTATGTTTCTTTGCGAAGTTTCGTATTAATTTTGTTCATTGTTCGTTTATTCATATATTCCGCTCCGCATGAACGGGCTTTGACCTTTGTAGGGCTTTACAATGAGTTGGCCAAAATATTAATTCTCATTGGCTAATAATTAACTAAATTCATTAAATGAAAAATTAAATATATCAAAAGGAGAAATTGTCATTTTTACCCCTATCAATAAGAAATTTTGTACCATATTATTCTTTTTCCATCACCATTTTATTGGTAAATTTATTTTATTTTTTATTTAATTCATTCATGCATCCCCATCACCCTAATGATGTTAATATAATGTAAATATAAAGTCACTGATTGGATTTTCGGAATTGAAAATAATTTTCATGCCTTATTTGGATAAAATATAGTCTAAACTTTCTATTTTTTGAAAAAAAAAAATACTTGTCTTTTCTTCTTGTGTGGCAGAAACTCTAAGGGCGTGTTTGTAAATTGTGATAGACTAGGAAATTGTTGACTGTCAGCTAATTTCCCATGTTTGGGTATTTTAAGAACGCGATATAAGGTGGGTAGCCCATGACTGAATCAAATTTCCATTGATTAATAATAATAGACCCCCCCTAGTATTATGTTATCCACTGATTTCACACATCTTGAATTGTCAAAATTGCTCCCACTCCCACTTGAACATGAGTTTTCAATAATTACAATAATGTAAGGACAAGAAAGACATTTGCTCATTTTATCATACCTTATCAATATTCCCAAACATGTGATTCAAGACAATTATTAAAAAATAAAATTTCAATCCTAATTCTCAAACACAATACTAAACCATATTTTATAATATATGAACTATACAATCCTACATAATCCAAAATAAAAATCCACTCCCATCAATAATTCCAAACGAACCCTAAAAGTATATTTGTTTAGTGATTGGGAGGGTGGTTGGACGTGACTAGGAAAAGAGGAGTTTGATGTGATATATTGAAAAAATGTGTATTAGTAAAGAAATGCATTGAGTAGCATGTAATATTTGATTAGATATTGAGGAAAAAAATGGGACTTTTGAGGCAAGCCAACCAAACATACCCTAAAAGAGAAACGGAAAATTAAACATAATTAGGGGCTCAGTCCATTGGCCACCACAAGGGACTTATGTCTCTTGGAGATGGAGGTCGTGGGTTCTAATCCACACTCCATCAATATACCCCCTGGGCATAGGCGGCCTCGTGAAGGTCTGAAGGACTCTTGATGAGAACTCATACTAAATAACATTCGTGTGGATTCGATTTGAGGGGTCGAATATATTTATTCTATTTACCTGAGATGACATGGTTGTGTGTCAGCGGACCCCATCAAAAGACACATGGGAGGACCTGGTTGTATGACAGTAGACCCCAAAAGACACTGACCAGTTAGGCGAACGCTTGGAAGCTGAGTTAAAAAAAAAAAATTAGCACAACTTTGTATTTTGTTGTTGGCCAACAATTCAATCAATTAAAATTTGGGGTGGCCACAGTTCCCGAACCGCCGATTCCGGTTCCTCATTTTGGAGGAACCGGAATCAGAACCGTTGCCTCACAGTTTCAGTTCAAAAATCGGAACCGACGGTTCCGATTTTGATTTGGAACCCGGTTTCTCCACGGTTCCGGTTCCGCTTGTTTTTCTTTTGATATTTTTTGATTTTTTTTAAAAAATGGTTTATCAATTTCAGTTACAAAAGAATGAGAAAAGAAAGAAAAATAATTGGACTTAATATTCAATTGAATTTTGTACTTAATATTAATAATAATATTAAATTGTCTAGATATACTATTAGAGTATAGAGGAATCAAAGTTTACGTAGTTCGCTTACAACATTTGGTTTAAAATGTGTCTCATGTGGTTACGAATATAAAACATTATAGTAAACATTTAACATTTCTTCTAGCATATTTTACCAAATAAAAATAAAAATCGTTGGTTTTGACCTTGAAACCGCCTGTTTCACCACGGTTCCACACACGGTTCTAACCGACGGTTAAAACGCCGGTTCCATGATTTTTGAGACTAAGGAACCGGAACCGGAATCGGCCTACATGGTTCCGGTTCCGGTTTTGGAACCGTTGACCGGTCAACAATTCCGATTCCGATTTGTAACCCAGTTTCAGTTTCATTTGGCCACCCGTAATTAAAATCAGTCCAACTACCAGTCCCATTTTTCTAACGAGAATCAAAAATCTTTTCTATTATATTATGCAAAATAGTAATGTGTTGGACTATTTATTATGCACCAAATTTGAAGGTAGAAAAAGATAAATAACCAACTACAGTATATATCTAAAGCTTAATCAAAATAACCACTACAATTTTATTCACCTCAATAATGAATAAAGCTTAAAATTTTTATTTTAAATTTTTAAAAAATAAAAGTAAATTAGGGAATATAATTTACAATTCAAAGTTAAACAAGAATAACAAAAAAATTGATTTAACTGAGATTAAAGTAAAAGTTAGTTAAATTTATATTTGTGGATGAGAAATACCAAAAGAGATAAAATAGATAATTTTTTTAGTCTGATGTGACAAAATACAAAATTATGCAAAATTTAGATAACAAAGTGTAAACACATGCGAGATCAACCTTGTGCTCTAGTGGTTGAGACATGTGTTGTAAGAGATCAAATTAGCGTATTTTTTGGGCGCAAACTACTAAATCAATTATGGGTCTTGGGATTTACGAATCGATCTTATCTCAAATTTTATATCACAAGGTTATCGTGACTTCTCAAAAAAAAAAAAAGAAAAAAATTTATATCACAAGGTACACATTTTTAATATACTTTGTCAAACAGTCTACTACGGTGATGGGGATAATCAAACCAAACGCAATAAAAGTAGTTGGACGTACCAATTTTATTAATACCCATAAAATTATTGATTAATTGATATCCCTGCCCTGAATAGATTAAAATCAAATAATGATGTTCCTAAAAGAGTTAAAAGACAGCAAAAACATCATACTAGCCTGCTAGTAACTACTGCTCCTTGCTGTTAAACCCCCCTCCTTTATCAAACAATGAAATGTAGTATCTACTTAAAGTAATCATGAGCATACAGTTTCTTCAATGATATCTACTCTGAAATTTCCACAATTCCTTCAACTCAACTTGGGGAAAAGAATTATGGCTCAAACAGCAGCTCAGTCAATGTCAAGTGGTTCTACTAGCCAGGCATGATTGCTTCAACTTTTACAAATATTGGCAGCTTGGGCAGGTATGTGGTGTTCATTATGTGGGCAATTATGAAATTACAGAAAAATGAGGGGTGAAAGGTAAAGAATGTGAATTCAAAGGAGAAGAATTTCCTTAGGCTCCTCTCTATCAGCCAAGTTTTTTTGTTTTCACCATAATCTTAGAAATTGATCTTCACTGGAAAATGCTACTCACAGAACAATCATCGTGAACTCGCCATATTGTTTCGCCCAAGAGGTTAGCAACTGACAAAACTGTCAACTGTGGGAAATAGTTCTTCTCCATTACTGGAATGGTATTTGTAATAATCACCTCTTGGAATAGGCCACTCGACAGCCTCTCAATTGCAGGGGGACTGTAAAAGAACAACATCAATAGATTATATAAGATGAATCAATACAAAAATGAGAAAATACATGGTGCATAAATTGAACATACATCCTCTTTCTCATCATAAAATAAATTCTGAATGAACTGAAAATACAAAAGAGTACGTCGCAGCAGAGGCACCGACAAAAGCATAATCACAAGTTTATTAACCTGGATGAGTTGGCTAAATCAATTGTATTATATTGTGGCACAGCTTTATTCACATGATAATCAGTAATATAACAATACCTTACATTACCGCAAACCCTCAGAAACTATATATGTTGTAGTCCACTTGTCATATGTTTGAGAAACTGTCTTGCATTGTATTATATGAGAAGAATAAAACTTGATCTTTATTGACCAACATAGCAATCATATTTTCTCTGATTGCGTCATGGAAGATGATACAGTGGTCATGGACTGCCATCCACAAGGTTTTCACAATCTGATTTGTAATTCTCCAAAATGAACCATAAAGTTGTAGTTGCTGGACTCTGAAGCATATGTCATTATGCTATTTAATAATAGAAGGATATTTTTCTCTCATTCAAACAAAAAAAAAAAATCCACCTCTACTTTTCGACCTCTCTACTACTCTAAAATGGTGAAATGGGAGTTGAAAGCCAATTTATAAGGGGGTGAGATTAAACAAATGACAAAAAGCTTTATAGCATGATACAAGATAGCGCAGCGATAATAATTTATTCACACTAGCAATCTCTGAAAACTTCTTGGGTGCACCAAGGCTTTCGCGCCCAAGAAGTGGAGCAAGTGATACGGGGTATTTTTGTCTTTGTATAAGTAGATACCTTGAATCACTAGAATGCGACATGTACACTACAAAGATGACCAATCAGTATGATAGCATGATCTTCTAATCTAAATACAACTAAGCTAAAAATGCACAATGCAGCAGGGGCAGTACTTTTCTAGATAGGATTCCAAGGCCTAACGTTATCGTATAAATAGACCTTGGCCCAAGTAGGAAGGATACGTAATCTCAAATATTTACTTTTATAAGAATAAGTAGGTTACGCAATCTTATACATTCACTTTTATAATAAACATTTCAAAGGGCACTGTTTTGATGTTGTGAGCGTAACACCAGTAAACTTCGGAACTCTCTTTTGGCGTTGCGACTCCTCAGACTTGTCCTTAGATTTTCATACATCCTCAGGACTCAAAGCCCACAACAAAAAAGAGTAAAGTAGTGAAGAAAAGATTTTTAACTATCTTCTTTTTATTGTACAATATTAAACTATCATGCATTTGGGAACAAACGTAAATTTGGAAAAACAAAGAGCGAGTTTTACTACCATAATGTAAGACAAAAGAATTCCTTTTCCTTGTGGGAGCATGTAAAAAATCTTAGTAATTGATAATTTTTCCAGGATATGTAATAATATTAAATTGTCAGTTATGCTGCTTAAAAAGATAAATTGAAAATCAGACAGCAATTGTTGAAACAAGTTGTTTCATTATAAGGAGAAGGTTATTATAAAATAGAGCCGCATATCAAGTTTATTCTCTGTCATCCAAAAATTAAGAATCAGTATACACAAGAATGTTGAGAAAGAGAGGCACAGAAAAGAATTTTTGATGCTTACCTGAAAACAGCATGAGTACTGCATGCGTAAACTTCTCGAGCACCTTCCTCATGCAGCAAAGCTGCACCCTTGGCAATAGTTCCTTAGAGCCACCAGCAATAAATATATTACATTTTCATTTTCATAGCTTGAAAAGAACGAAAATGACTCAATCAGCTAGAAACTCAAATTACAGGCACATACTATGTGGAGCCAACAACAAGAATTACTAAACATGGACAGTGCTAACTGAAAGAAAACTCTCAACTCAAGTATGTTCTTCCACCATTTTTCAGTTATGCATTATAGGCACTCAAGACAGTTAATCAGCCATATGAAGACTGAAGGGTCACTGACATTGACTATATTTTCTTCTTTGGTTAGAATGACACATGGCTTATGCCCGTGCAGCCTAATTTGGATAAGTTTACTACATTCTAATTCACTTGTCAGTTGTTGAGCTAATTAAAAATGCGATCAAAGTTGCGATTTTGCATGACAAACTAAAATAGAATACACGTTTACAATCTTCTATTAATTAAAAACTCTCAACCTCTCTTGCAATGGCATGACTAGCCATGTCTAAAGTTCATATCTCTGAAAATCGAATGTAAACTCTTTCCATTGCCATCGTTTTGACAAAAACAAGAGCTTTTATCCACAGGGTATGGCTTGGAAGGGATCTAATAAATGCTTAAAGTTTTCGTGACAATGGTTAATCGCACCTCTCTTTTTCTTCAGCAATTTAAAGGAATCCACAAAGCTTCTACTCAAACATTAAGGTCCCAAAAATGGAGGCTCTTTCTTAGAAGTCGCATTTTATGGAATACACCGGAGAGACACATCAGCCTCCTCCAAATAAAATAATAATAATAATAATCGCTTAAGTTCTGTGGATTTCAGTTATGTTTTGAGTTTCAACTTTCCTGAAAGGTGCCTGGATTAAGCAGTACAGTTTACTCATGGCAGAAACAGATTCTAAATAGAAAAGGAGCTTATCCAAGGCTTTATTCAGGGGAGGGTCATTATAGTTATGGCCACTGAAGACACCAAGCAGATTTCAACATCCCAACCCCTTGACATCAACTCTCGCTCTCTTTTCTGATTCTGTTTCAAACACCCAAACCCTTTGTGCTCCTTCTACGGTTCCTTTTCTTGTATGTTCATCTCATGGCAAGCAATACAGCCACGAGCACTTGTCAAGGTTCCAACATCCAGAGAAAGCCAATTATGACTTATTAGAACAGTGCCTCGAGTTGGATATGTTATCTATTTAATGCAACTGCTGAAGATGAAGGGGATAAGAGTAGCAATTCAACAACCAATTCCATCTTGGACAAAATATGTCAGATGCAGTTTAAATGTAAAATTGCAGCCAAAGCACCTACTTCAATAATGCGGGTACGATAATTAAAGTTTAACCCTATTGAAACTGTGCAAATGTCTTAGATTCTATACTGAAAGTTGTGCGTAACATATGTTGTTGAACACCAAGTTTTTATTTGTGCCAAGCAGAGCATGGTCTTTACTTAGCGTTATTTATGTAAAGGACATTCGATATCAAACAAAAGGATGAAGAATCTGTAATAACAACCAGAAAAAATAGCACTTCTATATAATCAATACTCCCAAGTCCCACCACCTTAAAAGAATTCATGGTAATAGAAATTCTTGAGCACGACAGAATATTTGTTAATAAACTGTATAAATTAATTCCTTCATCAGATTAGAAGAAGCAAATTGCTGTAAAAGTTTGTTTCTATTAAACTTTTCTATAATAGTTTGAGAGTGCGTAAACTAAGAAACTTCAAGAAAACAAAGTCAGGTTCTGGAGCTAGTACGTATGTAAACTAGAGGCTACACTTTTTCACACTTTTGAATTTGATTTAGCACATATGAATTTAAAAATTATGCTATATTGTATGTAAGAATATTGCCACAGCATAAGATTGTACATTAGTCTCCTTTTGCTACACGGTTAATGAAAAGAGCTGAGAAGTTAAAGAATCCATATTAACTTTGCCTGATCTGAGGATTCCATAAATTCAAGACTGCCCATGGTAGTTTAATATGGTTTCTTGTTGATAAGAGTTGGCTTTCAACGTCCAAGTTCCAAGTAGTAGATGGTAAATGATATGTTGTGGAGACTGCTGCAACAACTGATTGAAAGACCAATACAAAGCCCTAGCAGGGGCATACGTCCTCAGTAAACTGAACCATCAGCTATTGACCCATCATTATAACCTTGGTGAAATATTTCTTTACCTCCTAGCTTGGTTCTTATGTTTATTTTCTATACATATGCTTGAAGTAAATCCCTTCGTGTTTTAGGCTTTTAGCTAGCTTTATTCATCCAACATATACTAACCACAGATTCAGATATTCCCTTATTTTGTAGGTGGTGTTAAATTTTTCGTGCTGCTTTTCCAATAAATGTTGAATTTGAGTTTTATATATGATATCACCTGTGTATTTATGACTTTAATGAGTTGCACATTCATCCCCAGTTACCATACAATGTTTATTATGACCAACAAGTTGGGTTCCAAAAGGATGATACGAAAGCAAAGAGGTCGAGGGAAATGTTGACACTTGACGCTTCATCAGTCTGTGTTTTCATGTGGGAATTGTACCATAATTAGGAGTTATTATAATTAGAATTAGTTTAAGGGTAAGTTTACATTCTGTCTAGGCTCTGAGCACTATTTCAGTTCTTTTGATTTGTTTCCTTCAGTCACGACAGTTAAGATATTCTATGTTCGAAATGTTCACATTATTTTTTCTTTAAATTCAGAAAGAACTTCATTACTTTGAAAATAATATGGCCAAAATGAATGAAAAGTAAGACCTACGGCTACAGCTTCCTCGCGTCATCAATAGATCAAGTGCAGACACAAACACATTGATCCTAAGATTTCCAAACATTGACACTAGCGTTCTACAGTAATTACACTGATCCCAACCAAATTTCTAAACATATACTGGAAGACAAAGTAAAAGGATTCTTAGTCCAATAGTTAGCATGGTGCTTGATATTTAATTAACAGATTATACGCTTGATTATCCCTTGAAGATCATGGAGCATGAGAATAAATTTTTAAGGTAATAACAGAATAACTCTTGTGACTTCTTAAGAATAGTACTTGTTTGTAATCAAATATGTTTCTACTTACCCGCAGTATCAATCATGTCATCCACCATAACTGCAACTTTTCCTTTTACATCACCAATCAGATTCATTACCTGCAAGCAAACAAAAAGTTGTAGAACCAAGAAATGAAAAACAAATCATAACAAGGATTGAGAAAAGAGTGAAATAGAGAAAGCTTTTCATGATTATCAGAAAAGATGGTGGCTGGATTAGATTTGTTAGTAATGTTGCAATGATTATCGGTGATGTTCACACCATAAATAGTTAAAGTACATTAGAAAGGTGATTTATCGAACTTCAATGGACCCTTTTCAAAGGCAATATTATCAATGAATATAGTCTGAGTTCACCATGCTTCTAGTAGCAGCAAACAGCGTAGCACTTTTTAGCGAGCGCATGCAATGGTGTCTAATGAGAACTTTCTTATTGGCAGATCAAGTCTGTGAACTTAGCCATTGTAATACATTTTGCGAATGCCTTTCCTATTGAAGTGTTGTTGTAACTTGTAAGAAAGCAGGAGACCTGCTCAAATTATAAAAATTTGTCTGCAAAAGCTGCTAAAACCTAGAAATTGTATATGGATGTTTGCAAATTAAGCTGGAAAACAGTTGGAGTGGTTATTGGCTGTGTAAATGTTCGACTTGTCCTTCAAACCTAAAAGATAACTTATTATGCACATTTATATTACAACAATTAAGAAATTCAAGATATTATTTATAAACTCTATAATTATCAAATTTTATTTAGTTCTGTTACAAATGCAATAATTGCTTCTTGTTGTCAGCCTTTAATGGTTAACCGGACTAGATAACTTATGACTAATAACAACCATTATTAAGTTAATATTCGATTAATTAATCCGATTGACACCAACCATTCTCTAAACACCTTATTATTTTCTTAATGATGAGATAATTACATCTTATGTTTGACACCATAAAAAGTGAGTATCCCTGGAGACTATTACCACCGATTACATTTAAGAAAAGAAATTATTCAGTGGCATCGAAGGCTGCAGACACTTCAAACGCTCTATTGATAACTCCATATCTAAGAGCATCATATTTTAAATCACTAGAGTAGAAGAAGATAAAAGTAGAGAGATGATTGCTAGTAACAAACTGATCACGATGCATGTCATGCAATCAGAGATTAAGGTAAGACAAAAGAAGGAATAATGACACTTCTGTAAAATGTAAGGGGTTTGAATTTGGGTAGACCCAACTATAAAAGTGGCAGTTAGGCATTACATTGAAGGTGAGGTCAACTATGACAACAAAAACATCATTTACTTACAATCAAACTCAGAGTACGTGCACCGGGCAAAAACACGTATTATGTCTTCCAAAGTCCAATGAAACTTAAACAAATCCATTCCTCTGCTTAAAATTTGGTAATTCATTCCATGCAAAATTTGTACAAAAACTGATGTTATCTACGTTCGACATCATTTAGTTTTTCATTTCTCAAAAATCTAACAAAAAAGGGAGTTATAATCTATTTCTATACATCACATGGATTTATCAACTTGAGAAAATATGAAAAGAGGCTGGAAAAGGAAAACTACCTCCGCAACATTATGTCCCTGGCGCCTTTTGTCCACAATGGCTAAAGGTGCATCAGATAACTTCTTGGCGAAAGCACGTGCTCTTGCAACTCCTCCAACATCAGGTGAGACCACTACTAAGTCATTGGAACATATCTTCTTGCTCGCAAGATAATCGAGGATGACAGGCTTTTGCACAAAAATCATAAGAACAAAATAAACAACAAAAATGATGTGAAAAAAAATTAATAATTAACAAGTAATAAAGAGGACACTTTTCAGCAAATACCTGACAGTATACATGGTCCACTGGAATATCAAAAAATAATAATTAACAAGTAATAAAGAGTACACTTTTCAGCAATACCTGACAGTATACATGGTCCACTGGAATATCAAAGTAACCCATGGACTGGCCAGAGTGGAGATCACAAGCAAGAACTCGATCTGCACCTGATTCTGTGATAAGGTTGGCTACTAATTTGGCAGCAATAGATTCACGTCCTTGGGTCTAGTGAGAAGAAAAAACAAAACAGATCAGCAGCGTAAAATTTTAGAATGCCACTAACATTGCTCTCCGTTTTCCATCCAGACATGGCAAATCTCAACATTATTACTGGAGCGACAATTTAATCCCTAAACATACTTGAAAGTATTCCATCAAGCATGAAAACGTGTAACATATATTAAACACACCTTTCTATCAGCTCTAGCATATCCAAAGTATGGGATCACAGCAGTGATATTTTTAGCTGAAGCCCTCCGGCAAGCATCTATCATTACCAAAAGCTCCATAAGATTTTCATTAGCTGGAGGGCACGTGGGCTGGACCAGGTACACATCACAGCCACGAACACTCTCTTGCAACTGAACATATATCTCTCCATCAGCAAACCGCTTGATGTGAATTTTCCCAAGGTTGAGGCCCATATACCATGCAATTTCCTAAGTGATAAAACCACCATTAAACAAAATATAGAAGTAAAACAGTGATTATCTAAGACATCACAAGAGGAAAGAAAAACTACACCAATCACATTATTAAAAAAAACAAGCATGCCCTACTTATGTCTGAAATTCTTCCTTAGATATCATTTCACTTTTTTATTTTCTCCTTTGACTATGTCTTAATTCATTTATGCATAAAATGCACTCCGTACACCATATCAGCAGATGATCATAAAAAACAATCCATGGGGGCAAACAATTATTATCATTATTCACATAGAAAGCAGGGAAAAGCAACTTCATTGTTTCAGTGGTTTTCCAATACACTGAACACAACAATTTCCCCTGCACCGGAATGATTCAGTAAAAAGATGAGGTAAGAACTCAACATAAAATGAAATCCAGGGGAAAGAAAAAGGAGAAAAAGAAACAGAAACAAACAAACAAACACAAACAAAATGAGATCAGTGCATATCCATTCACAAGTTAATTGTTTCACCAGAACAGTTCATTCTTTTTTCCATGTAAAACAATATCCTTTACACTGAATTGATACAAGAAAATAAAATGAAACAAGATAAAAATTCAGAAAGAATGGACAACAAAATTAAAACAAAAGAGGCTAGTTTATATCCCATTTACAAGGATAGCTCGCAACTAAGCAAATCATACCTAAATGTAACACCAAATAGGATGGACCTGTAATAATAACATTATCTAAATCAAGGCTGATAAGCTGAAAGAAAGAAATAAATATAAGTGAAATTGTGAACTTGAGAATGAATCATGGCCTTCTATTTCATTTCAACCAAGTGGAGATTGAAAATGAACTCATGAATGGAAGTCTTTTACGTAACCAACAGGCATTAAGGGAAAGGTAAATGCTTAATTGTTTAAAAAAGCCAAAAAAAATCCAGATATCCTCCTGTTGTGATTAACCACTCCTCTACTTGATTCTTTAAAGCATTCAGAGATGATTGGTGACAGTTATACTTCAGAATTCGGAGAATCACTTATCTATACACAGTGAGTGACTCACTTGTTTTTATTCACGAAAAGAAGTGGGTTGACATCTATAGTTTTCCAAAAACATATGTATTTAAGTCATAATTTCTCTTGAGCCAGTGGGAAGAAGTTCCCCATGCTACAGCTGTTACTGGTTTTGGTAGAAGTTATTCTATTTCTAATTCTGTTGTCTAGCAAAGAGCAAAGTCACAAGCAGAGTGCTCTGAAGATGTTCATTATACATTGGTTAGTTAAGAAACAGTCAGATGCCACCTATTGATCTCCATCTACACACTTGGTACCAATTAGCCTAAGTTGGAAAATCGGCATTTTCATCATGATATCATTCATACTACACACACACCATCCCTCATGCACAGACAACACCATCCCATGCTCACAACTCGTCTATCTAGATACATTTCTCATGTGAAAATGGTTCTTTCCATTGTTGTTTTTCTCCATACGGACCATACCAGCTCTCAATCAGCTCCATTTCGGATTGCTCCTCCTCGTGATGCTGATCCTTCCACTTTCACATTCATACATGGCAGTGTTCTGCCTGCTCATGTTTCAGCATTCAAGCCCTGTTTCTCCATACTTGTTGGTTCATTCATGTACCACCCCTTGCCGCCCAGAAGAGGAGTTTAAAATATGTTATCCATGTAATCTGGTGAATAAAGACTAGTGCTTTGACAGCTCAAACGGGCACCAATTTGCTTGAACTGGAGTTCAGTTTTTTTCACAAGTTATAAATAAATTTTATGAATACCACAGAAGAGAAAGTACTTCCAATCAATTACTTAATTACTTTCGACTGTCAGAACATATGACCAACTGCAACTCCTATGCAAACAAATGAACTCCAAAAAAAAAAGCAAACAAGAACAAGAATCCAGCATTACACAATCCATTCAAGAAATCAAAATACAATTCGAGTGGACAGGCATTCACCTGAGAAAGTGCAGAATTTGCTGTGCCTGAGAATATCTTGATCCTGTTATTACCGTTTTTATTCACCGCATTCTCCAACCGCTTCGATTGCAAGTACTTCGGCAATATCTGATCGTTGAGAACAGGAACACAAGGCTTTCCGTTCACTGGCTCTGTCAGCTCACATTTCTATTACCAAACAGCAAAAATGTACACATAAAAATTCCCATTAACATCAAACAGTCCAAATTCTTAAAACTTGTAAAATCCATACTCCGTAAAGAGAAAAAAGAAATGAAAACAGAGAGAGTGCAGGTTTTTCACTGGATTATTTAAAACAATCAGTTATGAGGAAAAAAACAAACAGAAGAGCGCATGAGAGCATACGACGGCCTTGGAAGCAAAGCTTCGTCCGTGAATGAAGCTGGGACGGGCAAAAGAACCGCGAGAAAGTAAAGAAGCAGCAGAAGACGACTTTGGCGCTGGCAATACCAATGATGCCATGCTCGGTCTGCTATTAATGGCGGCGTGTATATCGATAGCGTCTTCTCTGTTCGGTGGTGTTGGGTGTGTATTTGTATGGCGCCTCTTTTCGTTGGCTGCTCTTGGCCTTTGCGTGCCTCTTGGAGATTTCCTTCCGTGGGTGGCGACGCCTCTTCAACAGGTGGCACTTGCCACTTTTGCACAAACGCTGCCGTTTCATCTTTTTAATCGCTTTAGGCCCCATTTTCCCTTTTTGGTTGGATATGAATTCAATCGATATTGTGTATATAGTTCGTTGGATTGCAAGAATAATATATTTGTATGAAATATTAAATATATTTTATTTCAGTCAAAATTTTGCCGATAAACATACCAATAATAAATCAATTGTTGATTTATTACTGCAAATATTTTTGACATTATAATCAAATTATTCGAGTAACATATTAATTATTAAACACAGTTGTTAGACATAATATTTTATTTAGGAATATTTGACTATTGATTGATTTTAGTCAAAAAAATAATAACTCTACTAGAATAACACCTGTGTGTTATACGGGACTAGTATTTTATCCCGTGCAATGCACGGGATGAGATGTGTTATTGGACGTAAATTGCATGAGTATAAGAATCATATTACCGATGAATATAAAAAATTACAATACAAATTTCAAATAAAACACTTTAGGTGAACACATTTAAAATTACAAATATTGGAATACTTATTTGTACACAACAGAGACACAAACTAATATTTTCAAACTCTTACGATTAGTAACTCGGGAAATAACAACATATGATTGATTATGATCGAAAATAGAATTTTTCAAATACAAAATTTCCACATTAGAGAGAGATTGTCTTTGGCTCTTGTTTATAGTCATTACTACGAAACAATCAGAGGAAACTGTCTACGCTGAGATAAATGGTATTCTGAGGTCAAAATGATCGGTGTCATTCGCGGAAGCAACACCTTAACCCACACTGGCACCATTTAAAATTTTAGATTCAAGTATTGTCTAGCCTCGTAATCATTAATCTTGTACCGTTTCACATTCCAATATAATGGTGTATGTTACTCAATAGAATAACTGGAGTCCCAACCTTTAAATGCAATTCATGATTTGAAACTACAAAACATTTTATCTAGTTTAGAAATTCGGCTTACGCAGATCATGGATATAAAAAGTCCAGCTAGACGAAACTTGCAAATCAGTTATCTTAAACGTATTTGAAAATAGACCGTCTGATATTGTCACATTTTCTATAAAATAGAAAACTAAAACTTAGATAGACAAATAGTGAATTGTCTGTCTAAAATTTACACTTTTAATACAATAAATATAAATATTTATACTTTGAGCAACATATAAAAAAAGAATAGGGTTTTACAAATTTAAATGCGTTTAAAAAACAAACAAACAAAAATAAAATTTTAATTATTGGGAGTTAATTCGATACAAAAATTATTTTCATTACTATATAATACATCAATGTAATGTTTAATTTTTTTTATTTGTCTAAAGTTTGTATTGCACAATCATAAAAATATAAATGAGGTAGGCTTTATATAAAATTGAATGTATCTAAAAATTATTATGCTAAAGAATATAAAATTGCACAATACAAATTTGATACAAACAAACCTAAATATATTTTACTAATGTTATAGAACTATATACAATAAATGCATAAATAACCTTAAAATTGAATATGGCATTTAATTTTTATACACAATATTCAGTAAAAATTATTTCAAACTAATTTTTTATGAACTTATATTTGCATATTTTCTTATTTGTAAAATAAGAATATAATCAATAAATAAATATTAATTTTTTGGTTTATTATTGTAATACCCGAGCCTCTCACTATTCACTAGGCCAGTATAGTTCATTTATTATATGCTATCTATATAACATTTGCATGGATATTGACATCACATGACACCCTTCATATTATACAACATTTTAACAATAAAGTTTTTACATGATATTAGTTCTTAGCTTCTGATAGTTGATCGTGTATTCAAATAGGAGGGTTTAGGTGTAAAACTATTAAATATCGGTAGCTTACACACGTGGTAACATTTGGAAGTATAAGAATTACAAAGTTACACATGGTAAATTTATAAGGAGAAAATGGCATCGGTGTGTGTGCACGGGAATATAATATATAATTAATTTAAATAGAGGATAATAATATAATAATAATAATAATAATAATAGATCTTTCTAATTAATTAATACCTGAAAATTGCATACTGATTATATATATATACCAACATCTAGGTAATCTAACACAATTAATATATTCATATATGTGTAGTGTATCTATATATATATAAGTGTAACCTATATGTATATGTATAATTAGCTGACTTGTCTATGTGTATATATGTGTGAGGTGTAAGTTATATATTTAATTAACTCTTCCTCACCGCCTTAACCAACTCAACAATATCAATATATATTATCAATCTTAATTGATAGATAAGGATAAGACACACCTCACCGACTAGAGTAACAAAATCCTATACATATATGGTCTATTACTTCAACACACTCGGCAATACAACACATAAATATCATAGGAGGAAAGAAACAGAGAGGGTGAGCACTTCTCAACACCAAAAAAAAGGTATTTTAAATAGAAATAGGAAAAAAATTAAGGGAAGGAAAGCCAAAAAAGAAGCAAAAGGCGATGGCGGTCCAGGAGAATTAGCATACACGAAAATTAGTCTGGTGAGGTTCCTAATTAATTTGATTGATTTCTTTATTTTTCAGTTTAATAGCAGATTAGAGAATAATAAAATAAAAGATAATAGAAATAAATTAAAAAAAAGAGAATGAAATACATGTTATATAAATATGTTAATTATATATTTTAGATTGATAATAGATATTAGAATTTGGATACAATTTCAGTTATATAAAGAGTTATATGTGAAATTTAAATAACAAATAATCGGAAATAGTGTGTAATTCTTATCACTAGTGGCGAAGGAAATTGAGTAGGATTGTAACATAGTTAGTAAATGCATGTAATGTGATTTTATATTTAAGCTTTAAAATGATACTATAATGATGTTTAAAATTTTAGAGTTTGATAAAATAGTTTCTTGGGAGTTCCATTGAGTTTTGGATCATAAGATTCAAACTAGTTGATATCGTGTTAATTTGGAATTTCAAGGACCTTTATGAGATTATATAATAAATTTGTCTGCTAAATACTAAAGCTTAATATCTTATACCATCCCAGATTATTCACATTTGAGGTACACGAGACACAAACAATAAACCTATAGGTGAGGCTCAACTGCTATAAGGTAAGTGAAAATCTATCTGCAACTACAATGCATGAACATAGTATTTCCTGCTTTATTAATGTTAAATATGATTCTTGTATCTTGATGGATGCATTATGGAGACCTTGATGTTCATATGTTGCTTGGTAAATATTGGAGTGTGGTGATTATTGTTGCATTGAGCATGTCATTCATTGGCATTTGTAGGTGCATGCATAACATATAAGCATTGTTGGGATGATGCATGCACAACATGACTTTTTGAGAGAAGATTTTTCGTTGGCCACTTGACTGTGCCCTTATTGACACGCCAGGGGGAAGACTCCTGAGGGATCATTGGGGAAGACAGGGGGTGGACCTCAGGTTGTCCCAGCAGATGGCCCTAGGCGGTGTTAATTTGATTATGGCCATGTGATTAATGATATTGTGTTGAGTTCTTTTCGGTGCATAGCAGGTGGACCAAGGGCCCAGTAAAAGAAAGTGATTTTGAACAAAATACCTTGGTGCATAAACATGAATTAGTGGCATAATATATTTGGAATGCACCGCACACATATTGCATTATTCCGTTGGCATACATGATTTTTGCTTACTGAGCGTTAGCTCACGTAGTTCATGCATTGTAGGTGAGTCTGGTGATGCTGGATTTCATGAGCTTACTAGGCAGGCTGCTGGAGCTCCTACAGGTTATTGAGGACAGTGTACATGGATGACGACCTGTTGGGCTATGTTGATGGGTGGTCACCTTTCTTTTTGGTCTTATATTATATTTTGGTTTAGGGTTGTACCCTCTTTTGAAAACTCTGATGTAAATATGTACATGTAAATAGCTGGGTGATGTGGGTTATGAGTTTGGTCATATGGATGTCTGTTGGATTTAATAACAGGGTTCGTTACCTCTTCTGCTTGTGGATATGGGTTGTCATTTTCTTACAATTAAAGTGATCTTGCTTGTTCGTTGTTAAAATGTCACAGGAAAAAAAATGTGTAAATGTATATAGGGTACATTATCAAATTTTACTTTTTATATTGCTTAGTAATGTAGTAATAGGGGTGGGCGTCACAGAGTGGTATCAGAGCCCGGCTACAGGTTCTGTAGACTATCTTTGTACATGAACTCAAAACTCGTGTAGCACAAAGAATGCCGAAGTTTTATTTTATAGTCTGATGCATTTTATATTTCATGAAATTACTATATTGGCCATGTGTTATTAGGTTATCCTTAGACAATGTCTCAGTTATGGTGAGAACTAGAGGTGAGAGTAGTGGTGGGGATAGAAACCAAGGAGGGAAGACATCTATACAAACTAGTGATTGAGATAATGTCATAAATCAACTTACAGAGCTAATCAGGATAAGGCACCTATACCACTACCTTTTTGCCCTAGGTGCAAGAATCAACATACTGGAAGTTGCCCAGTAGATACCAGGAGATGTTTTATGTGTGGGATGCCAGGACATTTTGCTAGTGCGTTCCCAAACATGCTAAATTCTACGGGACAAAAGAATGTGCCAGCCAAAGCATTTACTATCACTAGAGTAGACGCAGAGGCTAATCCATCAGTGGTGATATGTAAACTTTTTATCTTTGACACCCTAACATTCGTATTATTTGACTCGGACCACGACACATCCATTTGCATCCATTGAGTATGTGAGGAGACCGGGTCGTAGGACACCTGATGTAGCTGAAGTGGGTTACAATGTAACGATTCCCTTGGGAGATTCTAAGCAGACTAATCAATTTTTGAAATCTTGTGCTATTCCAATCGAAAATAGAGAACTTTATGTTGATTTAACTATGCTAGCTACAAACGACTATAATTCCGTTTTGGGTATGGATTGGTTATCAAAGTATGGTGCTACAATTGATTGTCAGAAAAGACCGTGACCTTTTGACCCCCGGGAGAAGATTTATTTACTTTCGTGGGAATCACGACACGTTTTAGATTTCCAATGATATCAACACTAAAAGCACAACGTTTACTGGACGATGGCTGTGAAGGATACTTAGTAACTGTTATGAGTATCGACAAACAACACCAACCAATCCTTGATGAAGTTCCAATAGTGAGAGAGTATCCTAATGTATTTCCGGATGATCTTCCCGGATTACCACCCGACCGCGAGATCGAGTTTGTTATTGAATTACTTCCAGGAACGTCTCCAATCTCTAAAGCTCCATATCGCATGGCTCAATTGAAACTGAAGGAACTAAAGATACAATTGCAGGAGTTGCTAGATAAAGGCTTCATTAGACTTAACTTCTCGCCATGGGGTGTGCCGGTCCTGTTCGTGCAAAAGAAGGATGGTACGATGAGATTGTGTATCGATTACCGAGAATTGAACAAATTTACAATCAAGAATAAATACCCTCTACCTCGAATCGATGATTTGTTCGATCAACTTTAAGGTGCATCAATATTTTCGAAGATTGACTTATGATCCGGGTACCATCAGCTGAAAACAAAAGAAGATGATATACCCAAGACAATCTTTAGCACGAGGTATGGACACTATGAATTTCTGGTAATGCCATTTGGGTTAACGAATGCCCCAACCGCTTTCATGAACTTGATCAATCGGGTATTTAGAGATTTTCTGGATAAATTCATTATTGTATTTATCGATAATATCTTGATCTACTCTAGAATAAAAGAGGAACACGCTGAACATTAAGTATAGTGTTAGAGGTCTTGAAAGTAAAACAATTATATGCCAAATTTAAGAAATGTGAATTCTGGTTAGATCAAGTAGTGTTCTTGGGACATGTTGTGTCTGGAGCAGGAATCTCAGTTGATCCAAGTAAAGTCGAAGCTATTAATAATTGGCCACAACCTACAAATCCTTCTGAAGTACGTAGTTTTCTAGGATTATCCAGCTACTATCGTCGATTTGTTGAAAGATTCTCCAAGATTGCTTCGCCTTTAACACAATTGACCAGAAAAAAAAAGCGTCGCATTCAAATGGAGGGAGGCAAGCAAACACAGATTTTAAGAATTGGAAATGAGATTGACTTCAGCACATATCCTATCAATTCCATCAGGTACTCGAGGTTTTGTAGTTTATAGTGACGCGTCAAAGAATGGTCTAGGATGTGTTGATGCAAAATGGTAATGTGATTGCGTATACATCTAGACAGTTAAAGAACTATGAAAAGAACTACCCTACGCATAATTTAGAGCTTGTTGCGGTGGTATTTGCGCTTAAAATATGGAGGCATTACCAATACGGGGAACGATGCGAGATATACACAGATCACAAAAGTTTAAAATACTTCTTCACGCAAAAATAATTAAATATGCGACAACATCGATGGTTGGAGCTAGTGAAGGGCTATGATTGTGTGATCAATTATCACCCCGGTAAAGCCAATGTCGTAGCAGATGCGTTGAGCTGAAAATCAACACAATGCAAAACAATTGCGAATCAAATTCCAAAATAGGAGTTCACAGATCTTCAGAAAATGAACGTAGAGGTTGTTGTAAGTCCAAGCGGCTACGATAATCTAGAGGGGGGTGAATAGATTATCTCCATCTTTTCGATTTCGCCCTCTTTTTCGAACCAAATGCTCAATCACAATAATAAAGGTGCGGAATGTAAACAACACACGTCGATTTAAAGAGGTTCAACCCACCTAGGGCCTAATCCTCTACCACCCCAGTATATCCGGGATGGATTTCAAAAAGAAAAAAGGATTTTATTAATTACCACAATTAATACAAATTCAACTTACAACACCTTGAAGAGCACCACACTCTTCTTCAACACCACCTTTGGAGATTACCACAATCTCCCTTTGAAGATCACCACAATCTTCCTTCAACGGCACCTTGTGAAGATTACCACAATCTTCAACCTTGAAGAATACCAAATTCTTCAACACCTCAATAAGAAGATCACCACAATCTTCTTGCACCTATCACCTAGATCATCCAAGTGTGTTCTTACCACAAGAACACTCACAAGGATATCTTGTGTTGAATGATAACCAAAAATCAAGATTACAACTCAATAATGAATAATACAATTTGAGTGCAAAGTGTAATCAAGAATAGCCTAGACCTCAAGGATGTGAAAGTGATAAGCTAGGCAAATTTACAACAAGAATAATAACAATGAAAGACCAAGTATTTGCTTGAAGTGTATCTTGTTGTGTTGTATCTCAATTGTTGTATTGGCTGCTCCAAAACTTCCTCTATTTATAGGAGATGATTGATCAAGCATAGGCTCCTCTTGGGGATTGAAAATCTACTGAGAAAAATACAATTAAAATCAAGAATATAGCTGTTAGAAATCAATCCCACAATTTAAGGAAATGTGTCCGTTTGTCAAACGGTCATATTTTTGCTCTCAATGCCAGGCGACGTCGCACAAAATAGAAGTTTGAAACGAATCACGCATTTTACACAGGTGACCGGCCGACGTGTACCTCGACCGGTCGACCCTGACTTCAACCTTGCTCCTCAAAACATCATATGTGCTCATCATCATACAAAACATAAGCATGCTCCCATAGATACATCCAACCTTGCTCCTCAAAAAATCCTCTAATAGTAGGATACTCATTTGTAAATGAACTAAAACGACACATTTTAGTCCGAGCAATAGATTTTCCTCCCATTCCCGAATCCTCATAATACCATTCCGCATACTTATTGATGAAATTAAGAACATTGTGGGAATTAGGAGCTTGAGTAACAAAAGATTTTTTACCTTTCGCCCAACGGCAATTTTGGAGCAAAATTGTTCCGCGGAGCTCGGTAATTTGGGCCCGAGAGAGAATGGGATTTTGAACATCATCACCTTCTTGAGCCACGTTTCTTTGAGCGGCTCGAATATCCCTTTGTTCGGCTTCCTCTTGCCGATTTCTCGAAGAACCCTCTCCGCCCCTTCTACGCTGGAGATGGGATTTCGACCGGTAGAATTTCTAGAAGGAGCCATATATGTAAGATTCTTGTGAAAATAAGAAGATTAGCAACAAGAATCGTGAAAATGATGAAGAATTGAAGATTTTAAGAGAAAGGGAATGACAAAATCGCACGAGGGTTTTGAGAAATAAGTCAAATCTGCTTTTGAATCAAGGTCGAGAATTTATATCGTAAATTAGCACTCGCGGCCGGCCGAGGTAGGGTGCGACCGGTCGATGTATCTGAAGATGCGACCGGCCGCCCCGCTATGACCGTCCCCAGTGCTTTTTTCATTCTTCGTGTTTTTCAAAAATTCGATTTTCCACCCCAAAAGTTATAAAACTTTGCAAAAGATAATTTTGGATCAAGTCCAACAAATACGGGTTTCGGAAAACATATATTTGAGAAAATCGAGACTAAACAAGTAGTGCCCTTTTAAGAGAATATTTGCAAAATCATTTAGGGGCACTTAAGGGGTTAAAGTGAAATATCTTGAAAGATGTGTGCATAAGCATAATATCGAGTTCTAAGAAAAATACGAGTCAACATACCTCGATAGTTTAAAAAACTTGATGACGAAATGGCCTATGAATATGAGATACATATCCTACACAATTCTTAGACAAAGTTTGCACAAAAAATACAAGTGTAGGCAAGTAATAGGAGATATCAAAAAGAGCTTATGCTATAAGATTTCATAAGAGATAATAAGCCACATAAGTCTAATTAAATGCACAAGAGTTTTAGAAAATCATGCAAGGTCTTCTTTTTTAAAAAATTATGAAACTCTCAAATATACTAAAGACCAAAAAAAATAAATACTTGAAAACTCATTTTGCAATTAAGACACAAATAAAAACATGCATAGAATTAAAAATGCATATATAAATGGGGAGATACGGTTTACCAATTACGCCATTTTCATGGGTTGTGTCTTTCCCATTGTTGATGATATCTTCCCATTGAGAAGTCACTTTGTTGATGATGACTTCTTTCATTACTCCATTTCCAAGGTTTGTTACCTTCCCATTGTTGATGGTCTCTTCTTCTTTGAGAATCATCTTGATGATGTCTTTGCCATTTCCAAGGATTATGTTCTTCCCAATTTTGATTATATCCTCTTCTTGAAAATTGGCTTTGTCGAAAATAGTTTCTCCTTCTTTGATCAAATGAAACGGTCATTTGATGTCTTCTTGGCGGTATGAATTTTCTTGATCATTATTTCACGGGTACCTAATAACACATTATTTTGTGGTACCCTTATGTGTTTGGTCCTTTAGGATTAGTCTTGAGACTTTTAGGTCTCCAACAATAATTAGAGCTATTTCTAGCCCGACAAGTATTTACCGTATGACCCTTTTTACCGCAATAAAAGCATGTAATAATTCTATGAGCATAATGACCAACGTGCATAGTGACTTGATCCTTTTTTATATGATTAACAACATTAGGCTTATGATCAAGTCCTTTATCATAATTATGGACATCAACAATATTGGACATTTTATTAGTACTCAAGTTTGATTTTAATAAATCCTTTTTCATGCAATCAATATTCTCAACAAGAGTACTATTTTCTTTTTCAAGGTTTCTCACCTTATCAAGTGTGGTGGTGTGAGCACATGATAGTGATTCATAGGAAGTAAATAAACTATCCTTATCATTTTTCAAAACATTGAATTCCTTTTTCAAATTTTTGTATTTAACAAGTAAGCTTTGGAATTCATTTTGAAGTTCATCATAATCATTTTGCAAATCACTATAATTGTTTTGAATAACAATATCATAGGAAGTAGAGGTTTAAGACATACCTTATTTTCTTCTCCGATGCCCATAAAACAATATTCAACTTCTTCATAGTTAGAAGTTGTAAGAGGCTTGTTCCTTAGATTTGAGCTTGTATCCCTTTGAGAAGTAGATGCTTTTGTTTTACTCCTTTCATTTGCAAATACTCCATAGATGGCTTCTAATTTTTGCCATACTTCATGTGCCGATCAATTCCTACAATATGTTCGTATACCAAATTAGTAAGTGAACAATACAAGATATTTAGAGCCCACCGTTTAAAGAGATGATTCTCTTTTCTTCATTATTGAGCTCTTTGAAGCCTTTAGAGGTGTGTGGTGTATTCTTCGTTGGAATGGATTCTCCATTGATAACGGTGTTCCAAATGTCAAACCCGCAACCTTGTAAATAGCATTCCATTCTTTCTTTCCAAAATATAAAATTTTTGGAATCAAACCGAGGTGGCTTGGTGGTGGAGGTGCCGGAAAGTTGAGCTTCGTTCGTAGCCGACGATCGTTTCTCTTCACTCGCGATGTGAAACGAGCTTGCCAAAGAGTTTGGCTTTGATACCACTTGTAAGTCCAAGCGCTACGATAATCTGTAGAGGGGGTGAATAGATTATCTCCATCTTTTCCATTTCGCCTCTTTTTCGAACCAAATGCTCAATCACAAAAATAAAGGTGCGGAATGTAAACAACACACGCCGATTTAAAGAGGTTCAACCCACCTAGGGCTAATCCTCTACCACCCCAAAGATATCCGGGATGGATTTCAAAAAGAAAAAGGATTTTATTAATTACCACAATTAATACAAATTCAACTTACAACACCTTGAAGAGCACCACACTCTTCTTCAACACCACCTTTGGAGATTACCACAATCTCCCTTTTGAAGATCACCACAATCTTCCTTCAACGGCACCTTGTGAAGATTACCACAATCTTCAACCTTGAAGAATACCAAATTCTTCAACACCTCAATAAGAAGATCACCACAATCTTCTTGCACCTATCACCTAGATCATCCAAGTGTGTTCTTACCACAAGAACACTCACAAGGATATCTTGTGTTGAATGATAACCAAAAATCAAGATTACAACTCAATAATGAATAATACAATTTGAGTGCAAAGTGTAATCAAGAATAGCCTAGACCTCAAGGATGTGAAAGTGATAAGCTAGGCAAATTTACAACAAGAATAATAACAATGAAAGACCAAGTATTTGCTTGAAGTGTATCTTGTTGTGTCAGATCTCAATTGTTGTATTGGTTGCTCCAAAACTTCCTCTATTTATAGGAGATGATTGATCAAGCATAGGCTCCTCTTGGGGATTGAAAATCTACAAAAAAATACAATTAAAATCAAGAATATAGTCTGTTAGAAATCAATCCCACAATTTAAGGAAATGTGTCCGCATTGTCAAACGGTCATATTTTTTGTCAATAATGCACGATGCGACCGCGCACGAAATAGAAGTTTGAAACGAATCACAGTAATTTTACACAGGCGGCCGGTCGGCGACGTACCTCGACCGGCGACGTGTACCTCGACCGGTCGACGATCTCGACCGGTCGACCCCGACTTCAACCGTCCCCTAAGTGTAAAACCAAAAAAGTTTTGTTTCAATTGCAAACTTGCAGTGCCGGTCGGCCGCGACGGGGCGACGCGAGGGCCGAGACCTGGTCGACCGACCTGGCGGCCGACCTGCCCAATTCTACTTTAGGTTCATTTCTCTGTTTCAAACGTATTCTTCAGGTGCACGGGTTGCCCTATAGAGATAAATTTACCAGGTCGACCACGAGACAAAAATGTTGTCCAATTTTTGTCGAAAATTGAACTCAAGAAATACTCCAAAATTTAGTAAAAACATTTTGAACCAATCGGAAGTATTTAGACAATATTTAGGAACCTTGTTTAGAAGTAAAAATCCATTGATATAAAAACATTAAAAGTGTTTGTCCAATATTGTCGAAAATAAACTTGAGGAAATACTCCGGAAATATTAAAACCATTTTAAATCATTTAGGAGTATTTGGACAACCTTTAAAAACATTGTTTTGGTGACAAAATAAAATCATCAAAATTAAGATAAAAACATGTATCAAACAGTTGTATCATTAGGGTCCGTTGAAGCTAAGTTAGCAACATTAACACTTCGACCTACGCTACTTGATCGAATTCAATAGGAACAACAAGGTGATGATTACTATGCCAAAGTGAAGAAAGATATTGCCTTGGGAGCATCTTCTGACTTCAAGATATCTGAGGATGGAGTGCTGTGATTTAAAGAACGATTATACATACCCAACAGGGACAATTTCCGAGAGAATGTTCTAGCAGAAGCGCATTCAACGCCATATTCTGTACATCCAGGAGCTACTAAAATGTACAGAGATTTGAAGATACATTACTGGTGGCCAGGCATGAAAATGGAATATCACGCAATACGTGGAACAATATTTAACCTGTCAAAAAATAAAGGCAGAACATAAAAGACTAGCTGGAACGTTACAACCCTTGCCTATACCAGAATAGAAATGGGAGAGAATGACCATGGATTTTATGACAGGCTTGCCCAAAATTGTTAAAGGACACGATGTTGTTTGGGTGATCGTAGACAGACTAACTAAATCAGCTCATTTCATTCCCATTTGTTCTACCTATTCTATGGACCGATACACACAACTTTATATACGTGGAAGTGGTTAGACTTCATGGTGTGCCACTATCCATTGTTTCGATAGAGACTCTAGATTCTTATCTAATTTCTCGGAGGAGTTTACAGAAGGCACTAGGAACACGATTGTCATTTAGTACTGCTTATCACCCGCAGGCCGACGGACAATCAGAATGAACCATACAAGCATTAGAAGATATGCTTAGATCTTGTGTTCTAGATTTTCAAGAACAATGGAGTAAATATCTTCCTTTGATAGAATTCTTATATAACAATACCTATCAAGCTAAAATCGGGATAGCTCCCTATGAAACATTGTACGGTAGAAAGCGTAGATCGTCGGTTCACTGGGACGAGTTTGGCGAATGGAAGCTTTTAGATTCAGACTTGGTTCGAGAAATGACAGAAGCCGCAATGCAAATTCGACAGAGAATGGAAACTGCACAAAGCCGACGGAAAAGTTACTCGATCAAAGAAAAAGAATGTTAGACATTTCTGTAGGAGATTGAGTATGTCTTAAAGTGGCACCAATGAAAGGGGTAATTCAATTTGGAAAGAAAGAAAAACTTTGTCCTAGATACATTGGTCCGTTCAATATTATAGAAAGAATATGTGATGTTGCTTATAAACTCAACATGTCCGCGTTAATGGCTCAAGTGCACAATGTTTTCCACATATCCATATTGAGAAAATATGTTTCAAACCCATATCATATTTTGAAGCACGAACCAGTAGAATTAAAGCCTGACTTGAGCTACGAAGAGATACCTGTGGAGATATTGTTACGAAAAGTGAAGAAACTCAGGAATAAGGAAATCCCTTTTAGTCAAAGTACTTTGGAGAAATCAATCAGTAGAAGAAGCTACGTGGGAAAGAGAAGACGAGATGAGAGCTAAGTATCCTAATCAATTTCAGTAAGTAAAATTTCAGGGACGAAATTTTAATAAGGAGGGGGGAATATAATACCCGAGCGTCTCACTATTCACTAGGCCAGTATAGTTCATTTATTATATGCTATCTATATAACATTTGCATGGATATTGACATCACATGACACCCTTCATATTATACAGCATTTTAACAATAAAGTTTTTACATGATATTAGTTCTTAGCTTCTGATAGTTGATCGTGTATTCAAATAGGAGGGTTTAGGTGTAAAACTATTAAATATCGGTAGCTTACACGTGGTAACATTTGGAAGTATAAGAATTACAAAGTTACACATGATAAATTTATAAGGAGAAAATGGCATCGGTGTGTGTGCACGAGAATATAATATGTAATTAATTTAAATAGAGGATAATAATATAATAATAATAATAATAGATCTTTCTAATTAATTAATACCTGAAAATTGTATACTGATTATATATATACCAACATCTAGGTAATCTAACACAATTAATATATTCATATATGTGTAGTGTATCTATATATATATAAGTGTAACCTGTATGTATATGTATAATTAGCTGACTTGTCTATGTGTATATATGTGTGAGGTGTAAGTTATATATTTAATTAACTCTTCCTCACCGCCTTAACCATCTCAACAATATCAATATATATTATCAATCTTAATTAATAGATAAGGATAAGACACACCTCACCGACTAGAGTAACAAAAGTCTATTACTTCAACACACTCGGCAATACAACACATAAATATCAGAGGAGGAAAGAAACAGAGAGGGTGAGCACTTCTCAACACCAAAAAAAAAGGTATTTTAAATAGAAATAGGAAAAAAATTAAGGGAAGGAAAGCCAAAAAAGAAGCAAAAGGCGATGGTGGTCCAGGAGAATTAGCATACACGAAAATTAGTCTGGCGAGGTTCCTAATTAATTTGATTGATTTCTTTATTTTTCAGTTTAATAGCAGATTAGAGAATAATAAAATAAAAGATAATAGAAATAAACTTAAAAAAAAGAGAATGAAATACATGTTATATAAATATGTTAATTATATATTTTAGATTAATAATAGATATTAGAATTTGGATACAATTTCAGTTATATAAAGAGTTATATGTGAAATTTAAATAACAAATAATCGGAAATAGTGTGTAATTCTTATCACTAGTGGCGAAGGAAATTGAGTAGGATTGTAACATAGTTAGTAAATGTATGTAATGTGATTTTATATTTAAGCTTTAAAATGATACTATAATGATGTTTAAAATTTTAGAGTTTGATAAAATAGTTTCTTGGGAGTTCGATTTAGTTTTGGATCATAAGATTCAAACTAGTTGATATCGTGTTAATTTGGAATTCCAAGGACCTTTATGAGATTATATAATAAATTTGTCTGCTAAATACTAAAGCTTAATATCTTATACCATCCCAGATTATTCACATTTGAGGTACATGAGACACAAACAATAAACCTATAGGTGAGGCTCAACTGCTATAAGGTAAGTGAAAATCTATCTGCAACTACAATGCATGAACATAATATTTCCTGCTTTATTGATGTTAAATATGATTCTTGTATCTTGATGGATGCATTATGGAGACCTTGATGTTCATATGTTACTTGGTGAATATTGGAGTGTGGTGATTATTGTTGCATTGAGCATGTCATTCATCGCATTTGCGGTGTGCATGCATAACATATAAGCATTGTTGGGATGATGCATGCACAACATGACTTTTTGAGAGAAAAGATTTTTCGTTGGCCACTGCTAGTGCACCGAGGCATGCGAGGCGTGCTTTATGATATGTTTTAGGGCTCGAGGTGTTACTCCTGAGGATCACAGAGGTTGACAGGGGTGTGCCTCTGATGGTCACGAGGGGCGGACCACTTGACTGTGCCCTTATTGACACATCAGGGGGAAGACTCCTGAGGGATCATTGGGGAAGACAGGGGGTGGACCTCAGGTTGTCCCAGGAGATGGCCCTAGGCGGTGTCAATTTGATTATGGCCATGTGATTAATGATATTGTGTTGAGCTCTTCCTGCATAGCAGGTGACCAAGGGCCCAAGAAAAGAAAGTGATTTTGAACAAAATACCTTGTGCATAAACATGAATTAGTGGCATAATATATTTGGAATGCACCGCACTCATATTGCATTATTCCGTTGGCATACATGATTTTTTTTTTTGCTTATCGAGCGTTAGCTCACGTAGTTCATGCATTGTAGGTGAGTCCGGTGATGCTTTGATTTCATGAGCTTACTAGCAGTCTGGAGCTCCTACAGTTATTGAGGACAAAGGTGTACATGGATGACGCACCTTTGTTGGGCTATGTTGATGGGTGGTCACCTTCTTTTTGGTCTTGTATTATATTTTGGTTTAGGGTTGTACCTCTTTTGAAAACTCGATGTAAATATGTACATGTAAATAGTCAAAAGATGATGTGGGTTATGAGTTTGGTCATATGGATGTCTCTGCTGGATTTAATAACGGGGTTCGTTACCTCTTCCTCGCTTGTGGATATGGGTTGTCATTTTCTTACAATTAAAGTGATCTTGCTTGTTCGTTGTTAAAATGTCACAGAAAAAAATGTGTAAATGTATATAGGTACATTATCAAATTTCACTTTTTATATTGCTTAGTAATGTATTAATAGGGGTGGGCGTCACAATTATTGCCTAAATTAAATAACATAAATAATAATGAATACACAATATTATATAGTTTTTCATTATATACAAAATATTTTTTTCATAATATAAGGCTTGAAATAATTTTTCTATTTTTTTAATATAACTAAATTAACACAATTACTATCAAGAAAATCTAATTTTTAACAAATTTGCAAAATCCAAAAAAAACCACCGCACACATAATAGCCCAATGTACAACAAAAGAGTCATATATTCATAGCCTAAGAACCGGAAAAAAGCCCAAAAGGAAAAATTCGGACTCCTTGACTCATATCTACTTTCCTTTTCAATACACATTTGGAATATAAATTCATTTTGCAGCCCATATTATAAAAACTTTAGTCCAACTTGTATATTTTAAGCACAACACGATTGAGACACGCGTAATCTACCGAGATTTACTGGACAAAATATAAAAAGGAAAGAACCAATATTTTAGGGTTCATCCTTTTGTTGTGTGCCGCTCATCCATTCTTCTCTCGATTCTTCGAGTTTGTTCTCGAAATCCATCTCTCCCAAACCTAAATGATGTATGTTTCGTGTTTCGCTCACGATCCTCAATCTCCACCACCATCTAACAACATACACCCAAGAAAATTAACATCGTGGTCTATCTCTCGCAAGGTATCGAACAAATCCTAATTGATGCATTGCTTCCGATGCATATTCCTAAAAATTGGTCTGATACCGCTTGATCTAATACCGGAATTAGATATCGAGGATTTTGCTAAGGCTCCATTTAAACTATGAGCCTCCAAATCAAACGTATAACTCAAGCGCGCGTTATAGTCAACAACTTCGTACTTTTACATCTAGGATTTTAATATTATTCTTCAAACAAACTCAAATATCAATCTCACTGATTATATGAAACAACATTTTCAAATAAATATTTATAAGTAAATCATTTATTAATAATTAAATTGTAAGTTACATTTTATTTTTTAAATTTTTGCGATTTGTATTTTAGTGTTGATATGAGATGTGATTGATCGCACTACCTCAAGACCCGTATATATTTGTATATATGAACTACAAAAGACAACTCCATATATCTTGTTGGAAGTTTCTTTTTAATGCATAACCTTGATTTCTTGTGTACCTTTTTGTAAACTTTTTTGTTTAGATAAACTATATGCCTTTGATTTTTAAAGAACATTGTGTAAAAAAAGAAATATGTGTTGAGTCTCTTTTTATACGTAGAACTGAAATTCTAATATGTTTGTTGTATTATTTCAGGTATTTGATGCACAAGACAATCAATGGCCAATTTATTGACGATAAGTTACACATAGTTAGATTTAATTTTTATTTTTTATATTTTTCAAAAAATTACTAAAAATCATGTCGGAAATCCGATGGTAAATTACCTACGGATGAAAAATCCGTGGTACAAGTATACCGACAACAAATTTGGCGATGTTTGTTTGTTCGGTGATTCCGCCGTATTTTTGCTACCAACAGAATATTAGTATTTACCGACGAAATTTCACGCTATTTTGCAAATTTCTTGCAGTGTGTGTAGTTGAAGATATCATGATTAGAAGAAATGAGATATTGATAAGAAATATATGTTTAGTGTTTTGTTTATAGTTTATGTTTTTCGTTAATATAAAAATCGACTATGTTATCGCACACATATTGTTTTGGTTGAGTTTTTTCAATTTACCACCGTAAACTACAAAATAAATATTTATATCTACTATAAAATAAGTGATAAAGTATATTAAATGGTGATAGATGCCACAAATTTTAACACATAATTTTTTTATACATTAATTTATTCATATTTTTTTCTCAATCTATTTAGGTATCGACAAATTATAATGCAACGGGTGCAATATGACACCACAAGGATGATGGAAGACCACAATGTCGAAAAAAACTTATAGAGATAAGTCAACACAACTATATTTTAGTCTATTACAAATCGTTAGGAAATTTATTTGTTAGATTTTGATGATACCATGTAAAACTTAAACTAGGAAGTCGCCACCCCATTTTCCTCAGAATTGTGATTGTAATAGATAGATCGGAAGAGCCGAGTTAAGTGCCTAAGTCAAGATTACAAGAAGTCAATCGGTGGATCGAATGAAGACTCACTGTGTGTCACCGAGTATGGCCATGAAACAAGTCAAGGACTCGATCAAGGAGAGTCACCGAGGAACAACCGTGAGAAGTGTCGCCAAGTCAACTCAAGCTAGCCAAGTCTATCATTGAAGTGATAGTTGAGTCAATCCTATGATTGAAGCACTCAATTGCTTGGGTAAAGGCAACAATCAAGTGAAGACAATCACTTAGATCCGTTGGAATAAAGTCAAGAACATTAATCGATGTAGTAATATGTCAAGTCGCCATGTCTTAAAGTGTTTGGCCCGTAATTATGCAAAAGGAGTGAACTAATGGGAAACATCGCACCGTGTGTCGAATCGCAAAGTTTTCGAAATGGTATTTAATACGAGGAAATGTCAACATCACAAGGGCTTCATCAAGACAAGACAAGCCAACGAACACAAAGTGACATTTGAAACTAGCCTATCTCTTCAACGGGCAAATTTCGAATGTGCACTATAAAAGGCCGAGGAAGCATTTGAGAAAGGTAACTCGAACCTGCGCAAGAGCAAGAAATATTCAAGAAATTAACCCGCAAATTCTCAAAGCATTACAAGTTATTCCTCAAGCCAAAACTTGAAGAAACTCGATCCAACACAAGTCATGGAGAGATAACTTCAATCAAACTGAAGAAAAAAACATTTAAAGATCAAAAGGGGTCTACTTTCCAAGTTGAATGATTGTAGAAAGTTCAAGGTCGAACCAAGTATCAAGTTTGTTGGAGGGCTTCATGATCAAATCCAAGAACTTGAGAAGTGAGCCAGTAGCCGTATTGACCATGAAGAAGTCGAATCGCAAGAGAAGCCAACCAGTGTGATCAAGGCTATTCCTGGATCGATAACCGCTTGTAAATCGATTCACATTTAGTGGATTCCTCCAGGAGATGGAGAAGAGTGACTAGAGAATTACCCCATCTTCAACCACTATAAAAATACTTGTGTCAATTTACTTTCAAAGATTTACTTTCCTCGCATATCTATTTTATATCTCATGTTAGGTAATATTTGCTATCCCAATCGATAAATAACTAAAAGCTAAATCAAGTATTTAAAACAAGCTTTTAAATCAATCAAAGGGTGTAAGTCTTCCGCTGTTATAAAACCAAATCAACTAAGTTAAGTATCGCTTAAGCAATAGTTATACTATCAACAAATTTATCGAAATCCTGGCTGAGTGGGTAACTTAGTTGAATAGCCAACTTAGCTATCCTCAAGGACACAACCGATTTGAGTCAACTCGTTGAATAATTTTAAAATGACTAAATCGAAAATTTGCAAGGTTTATTCAACCCTCCCCTTCTAAACCTTACACCACACCTTCTTGGAACCTACAAGTGGTATCATAGCGGTTGGTTCATTGAGCCTTCCGCACCGGTTACCGAACCAGATCTCTATCTTTTCAAAAGGTTTTAACACTTGTGTTTTTCAAAGTTTTTTTGAAAAGCAAAGTTATTATCATGAAAGCAAATCTAACTTGTATTCCAATGTTTATTGTGGAAGAGTTTGATGACCGAAAATTCGCATGACGCACTCATCTATCCGCTTTACATGATGAAACGTGGCTAGTGATAGAGGATGGGCCATTGGAAATTTACAAAGTCAATATCATCAGAAGAGCCGCACCGCACCAAGGAGAAGTTGCGTAAGAAAGACGAGTCATGGTTGAAAACCAAGAAATCAATGGACAAAATGAATATAGAAGAGATATAACCTGGATAATGTGGCTAATGCTATAATATACAAAACGCTGGACAAACGATGTTCAACAAATTCAAATCTTGCAAATCAGAAAGAAATTTGGGATAAGTCGACCTTAATTTGTGAAGGATCGAACAAATTAAGGAGAATAAATTAACTATTGTTGTTCAAAAGTTTGGAAATTTTAAAATGTTTGCAGTGAATCTTTGGATCACCTGGATGCCAGATTTACTTAAGATAACAAATGAGCTTTTCAAAATTGGAAAACAATATACACATAAGGAGATGTGTATGAAGATTTTAATAGCCCTCCGAATGGGACATGAAGGTCATGGCCCCGAGACATTTAACGGACCTATCAAAAACTTCCAATCATGGGCTATTCTCGCACCTCAAAGCCTATGAGTTTGAGCTAGAAGAAAGAGCAAGAGGAAACAGCTTGTACCCAAGACAACCGCATTGTCGGGCCGATGATGGGAAAAGAGTCGAGCCAAAGCCGAGACCATTGACCAGAGGAGATTTCCTTATGGTTAAAAGATTCAACAAGTTCTTTAACAAGAACTATAAAAGCGAACAAGGGTGAAACTTCCAGAAGACATTCAACACCTTCCAAGGCAAGGGAAGACAAAGCCGCCAAAGAGAGTCGAAAGATTGAAGAGTTGATTATCGTGAGCCGATAATCAAAAAACAGACAGAGCTAATCAAAGAGCCGAGAACCCGTGTTGGAATTGCATCACCAGGACATTTTTGGAGTTGACTGCTCCTATCCACCAAACAAGTATATGAATGAAGAAGAAAGAAAAGTCTTCCGGGAAAGAAGACAGAAAAAGAAAAGCCATGTTGGTTAGTCGAGACCACCGAGCCAACCAAATGCAAAAAGAAACAAAATAGACTCGGGATAGTAGTGAAGGCATCACCCAAGTGATTGTGAGGAAGAGGCTACGATCTACCTCATGGCCAAAGAACAAGATCAAGAAGATGAGGTACACTCTAACTTATCTCATTCTCGATTCAAGCGATAGTGACCGTGATACACACACTTCATCACCCATAGATCTTTATGATTCATTAGTAAAATGATGAAAGATTTTGAACACATAAAGTCCTTACACACAATCTTAAATGAGGAAAACAACCAAATTAAAAGCCAAAACTCACAAACACAAAAGATCTCGAAGTACTGAGTCACATAGTGATGAGAACACTAAGTCAAGCCTCGAAAATGCAAAGATCATAGCAGAGTTAGCACATGTAAAAGAGAGAAAAAGATCTTAAAAATGTTATTGCCTCATTTACAAAAATATCCAAATCATTAGATAAACTTACTATGAGTCAAAAAGAATGTGGAGAAAAGACATGCTTAGATTTAATTTTTTGTGCATAGTAAAACTCCAAGAGTAATTTTTGGAAAGGTATCTTCAAGCAATGAAGTGTTCCAAAACCCAAAACACCAAATGTCGCACCCACATCAACCCCAAAGCACAATCACAATCATAATCGGCCTTGGTTATAAAGGGAAAGGAAAGAAGCTTGAGTATGCCGAAAGGATAAATAAAAAAAATCGTATATGTCCTTCACACTCAAAACGTAAAATAATACGTGAGAAGCAAAAACAGAGCTACCAAAGCCCTTAAATTTCATTAAAGAAATACATGATGGGAATGGTAGAAACTATCTAAAACCATTCTGATTGAACAACGTGAACTATCAACAAAGACCTATGAGATACAAGCCTAAATGGCAAAGACCTCAACCTCAACAAAGGTCATTCCCAAGGCAAAAGAGCTTTTATCAAAGACACATATGCACCCAAACACTACACTCGTGAGATATCATAACTATCCCAAGAAAGCAATTGCTAAAACACACATACATGCATACAAACAAAAGAGACAGATGTATGATCTTAAAATCCCCAAGCAATTTGCTAAAGTGCATTATGATTATGGTACCGATAGATGGCAACCTCTTAGAGTTCGACATCCTGCTATAGTTGGTTGGAACATCTTATAGCACTAACCCCCAGACCTGCATAAGTATAGGTACTCTAAAAACCGATTTCTTGATTGCAGTTCAAGGAACAACCGAGTGCCAAGGAACCTGGTACATGGATAGTGGTCGTTAAGGCATATATGACAGAAACAAGAAAATATGTCAAGATTCAAGGAGATCAGAGGTGCAAAAGTCAAATTTGGAGGTAATGAAGCCCAGGAGATCAAAGGCACATTCCATCAAGAAAAATGGATTGGAAATCACGATGTCGCTTATGTTGAAGCGCCCAACTTCAACTCACAAGATCATCCAACTCGCGGACAATAGCTACAATGTAGGATTCAACAAGGATATGCCGATCAAAGATGCCGAGTCCAATGAAATAGTGTCGCAAGGTTCAAGGCAAAGCATATGTATGTGGTAATTGGTCTATCACACACCACACATCTCAGACTGCTAAGAAGAAGTACAACCGAATCAAGTCAAGTTGTGGCACGAACCCGAGCCATCCAACTTCAAGACAATCAACAAACTTGCAAGGAGTCATCTTGTAGAAGGATTGCCGTTTTATCTGTACAAGAAAGAAAGTATTTGTCATGCATGATGGGAAAACAAATCAAATCATCATTCAAGGATAAGCCCTTCTTCTTCAACAAAGATATTACATCCGTGTGATATGGATTTATTTGGTTAAGTTGAGCCAGCTAGCATCAGTGGAAAGAAATACACCTTAGTGGTGGTAGATGATTATTCAAGATATACATGGACAATTTTCATGTGTAAAAAGAAGTGAAACATTGCGTGTTTACTCACCGATGAGAAGAGTTCAAATGAGAAGAGTCAAACCATTATAAAGATAAGATCGCATAGGAATTGAGTTTGTCAATGGGATTATAACTCAAGATTGTGTTGAAAATGGTATTGCTCATGAGTTATCACAGCAGCGACTCCACATCGAATGGAGAGCCGAAGCAGAAATGTAACTCTCAAGGAAGTCACGCAAGACCATGTTAGCTGGTTGATTGCCTAAGAGATTTTGGGGTCAAGCCATAAATACAACATGCTATACTCGTATTGATGCATGATTAATAGACAATTGACCAAGACTCCCATGAGATTTGGACAGTGGAAAAACCAAATGTTGGATATTTCAAGATATTTGATGTAAATGCTTTATCCATAATAATAGAAAGGATAATTTGAAGGCTTTTGATGCTAAAGTCGATGAAGGTATCTTTTTGTGATACTCACCGAAAGTAAAGCCTACAGAGTGCTAAACAAGAGGACCTATGGTTACACGTAAAAGTTTATCCATGTGGTTTTTGTTGAAGCTGAACCTAATGTGAATGGAGAAGATATCATGAAAGAGATGTTCAAGACAACTTAGTCACCAACTATGCAGAAGAGTTCTTATGTTGAAGCTAAAGTGAGAGCACTCAACCCTAATGATGATGAGATAGTTGAATCTCAAAGACAGCTGGAAAGTCTACAACTGAATGAAGATGAAAGAGATGTTCAAGACAACTTAGCTGCGAGACGGCTGAATCCAGCATACTTACTCCAACCTGATGTGATATGGCTGAGAGACCATCCACCAGATTTAGTCATTGGAGATGTTAGAGATGGCATAAGAACCAGATCCAGGGCACATCATGAAGCTATGTTCACTTGTTTCATTTCCCCAATAGAGCCTAAAGATGTATTCACATTGGATGACACACATTAGATTCAGGCCATGCAAGAAGAGTTGAATCACTTTGAAAAGAACGAAGTATGAGAATTAGTTCAAAGGTCAACCCAACAAAATGTTATTGGTACCAAGTGGGTTTTCAGAAACAAGATGAATGATGGAGGATATGTTGTAAAAACAAAGCAAGATTGGTAGCCAATGGCTATTGCCAAGAAGAAGGTATATAGATTTTCATGAAACATTTGCACCTATTGCCGATTGGAAGCAATAAGGATGTTTCGCTTAGCTTGCTTATGCTTCGAACACAAGAACTTCACTCATATCAAATGGATGTGAAGAGTGCATTTCTAAACGGACTATTAGAAGAAGAAGTCTATGTTGAACAACCTCTAGGTTTTGGAGCGTAAAAACTATTAGAGAAAAGGTCTACAAGCTCAAGAAAGCATTGTATGGTTTGAAACAAGCACCAAGAGCATGATATGATACATTGTCTCAATTTAATCTGACAACGGATTCACCAAAGGCAAAAGTTGATAGGAAACTCTTTATGATTCAAGATGGAGAGTATATAATGCTTTATTCAAATATATGTGGATGATATCATTTTTGGTTCCATAAACAAAGAGTCAGGTGGACAAGTTCTCAAACCTCATGCAAGGCAAATTTGAGATGAGCAATGGCGGGAGAGCTGACTTTCTTCCTAGACTTGAAGTCAAGCAATTGAAGAATGGAACCTTCATAAGCCAAACCAAGTATACCAGATATTTGATGAAGAAATTTGGTATGGAAGAGAAGTCTTCTCTGTGAAGATTCCTATGAATACATCACTACCAAGATGGACATGGATGCAGTATGTCAAAGCTGTTGATCAACCAGACAGAGCCCTTTATCGATCATTCCTCTATTTAACAAAGAACTGTGCCAGGCATCACCTTTGCAGGTATGTGCCATTTCTAATCGCACCAAAAGAGAGCCACATGACTGCAAATTGGTTGTAATACTACGTATATTTCAAGGGATGCAGCAATACGTAAACCGAACGAA
>JABTTQ020000286.1:0-50000 GCA_016081115.2 Rehmannia glutinosa | reverse complement strand
TCCTCACTATAGGCCTGCAGCCATAACCCTTGTCATCAGTAATGCAAAGCCGGAGTGATAACTCCGTGCTCGACATTCCCTCTGGCTCTATGTCTTCTGTTGATTGGATTGCAGGTTCCAACTGGGTGCCAGAGCTATTTATTTGCTCTTCCATTGCATTATAAGCAGAGCCATTTTCTCCGCTACTGTGGATTGTTGTTGAAGTCAGAAATGCTTTCCTTCTTAGAGGGGAAAGCATTCTGTTAACAGCAAGATCAATATCAGCTCCAGATTGTGGGTCCTCCAAGATAGTAACTAATGGTGTTAGGAACAGCTTCCGCTCACTGCTGAAAAAGTGTGCTAGCATGGTCAGGAAAGTAATAATTGAAAATTAAATCAACAAATCTGAAAGATAACAAGTCATTGGCCTCGAGATAAATACACACTAAAGATCCTTATTTCCACACGAGTCGGTTCTAATCACGCAACACCAACTGCAGATGTGATGTATGCTTCTCACTAGTCAGTAGTCACTAGTTAAAGCAGTTTTTTCCTAACTTCTCCATAGAACTATAATATCAATGGCCAGGACCATGAAGCTGTAGCAATTTGTCATTCGAAAAATCTGAAATAATGTTACAACTATTCAAACAACTCCCGCTCCATTTCTTTTTTGAATTTTTCCAGGAAAAAAAAATGTAAGTAATATATGCCATCAATGTAAAATTCATCTTAGTATCAGTGTTCTTCAATAGATCTAGACAGACATAGAAAAGTCAAATTACTTTCGGATCTTCAATTTTCAATGTTTAGAACAATTATGATTAAAGGAAGCAACCACAGGCCAGATAACATCACACAACTGAATTTCTTTTGAAATTTACATATAATATAATGTAAGCTTGCCAACCAAAAAGCAAAAACTCACATTTCCTGGTAACGATGGCATATCTCTAGTCTTGTTAAATCTGCCTCTCTTTTGGGGAGCCTGTAGGCAACAATATGTTCATCATCCTTAATTGTAGCCAAAGGTTCAGACGGATTTTCCAGGTACCGATATATTCGATGTTCATAGACCTACAGATAAAGTCCGAGGCTTCAGGTAAACTGGGGTAGAAATATTTACGCAACACTCTGACAAACATAAAAAAAAAAAAAAAAAAAAAAGATAATTCCTACCTCAGCAAGAAGCAAGTATTCATCACCGCGTAAGCAGCATGCAATACCCAAAGCCTGGTTAAGATCTTTGCAGCACCCTTGCTTCAGAACAGTAACAGTGAATGGCATAGGAAGGCCACTTCCATCACCATAAAACACTGTAATTGTCATTGACCTAGTAGCTGTTGAAGGAAGAGGCAAGGAGAGATACATGAAGGGATCAAACGTTATTGAAATCTTGTCGCAAACAGGGCAGACCAGCGTCGATTTGTATTGACCCTGTCAAATTAGCCTACCATTAGACAGATGTCAAAATAACAAATACTGAGACGATTAAAATTCAGAAGCAAATTTCTTTACAATGAAATATTTAAAAAAAAAATAGTGAGAGATTTCATTACAGTACAAATTTTCCAGAACGAAATCTGCAAACTCTATTTCCTGCAAATAATTAAGATGGACAACTAACACAAAACAATCTCTTGCTGATAGACAGAACCACCCTCCTCATGAATGTTATTCAAGCTATAAGAGTGAAACATAAGAGACTTGGATGGGTCATAACAATGACTTCCAGGAGAGCCAATATTAAAAAAATAGCTTCAAAAAATAGAGGGCTTTAAAACGAAAAAGAAAAGATGGAACTCATCACTTCAAATCACATGTCAACCATTTAATAATATTAGTAATATATACCGAAAATTTGCATTATTGTGCCTCGCTTTCATAAGAGTACCTTTGCACCTTGGGCATTCAACAACTATCAGACTAAATTAATATACCCGAAATCTGACAAAATTACAACTAAAACAGGTACCTATTCTTTTCCAAATATAATACCTTTGAGAAATTCATACAAGCATTTCTAGTATATGAAGATTGGAGATATAAGTATATTCACGTATAAGTGAAACATGCACATGAAATGCTATTCACCTGACAAATATCGACAATTACTGAGTCATTTCTGGCCTTGTGATATCTCCAAAACTCATCTGCGACTTCCTCATCAGGCCGACCATCAGAATCCTTTGTTTCAATATATGGTTTCTGCTTAACACGATTTAAATCTTCATGTAGCCCATCAAGCAAAAAGGCAAGGAGTTCCTGAGAACAAATTGTATATCATCCTTCTATACAAATCAATCGTTATCTATTATCAGATAAATACATGTTCATCCGCGGCCAGAAGCAGGTAGACAAAGAATAGAAGGTGCCCATATAGTTCTTTCTACTCCACTGTACATTACGATTCCGCTAATCATTTGATAAAAGCTGAATATAATGGCAAAAAGCATAAAAATTATATTACTTCATACAGCCAAAAGGATGAGAAGCTAAACTTAATGTGCATATTCACATCCTGGACTTTAAGTGTTTTCTTTTATCATATCCAATTTTCCTTAACTATTGAAGTAATGGGGTTCATGAAGAAATAGAGAACGCTACTGACAACATGTAAGAAAAATAGGGTTAGTATGCGTCTGCATAAATCACTTAAGATATCGTACTTTCAAATTTTATTTGGGTACAAACCAACCTGAGAATCATGCTGGTTATACCCACTAAACTGGGGAGCAAAACGAGCAAGTTTTCCCTTAAATGCACGAGGGGCAACAGGAGTTCGACCAGAGGACCAAAGTTTCCTCAGTAGTTCACCAAATGCAACCGCAAGTTCTCCCTGCAAGATGAAATAAGTCATTACGACACATGAAACCGTGCACTACAGGCGAACAGAACTTACATGCATTCCTAAAGGGTTTTGTCTGTTGATCTCATCACTGTAATCCTGCAAGAAGTACTCAACCAGGTGTGGTGTGTGAACTAAACACTGAAGAGCACTATTCATGAAGCAAGTGTTTCCCAAATTTTGCAATCCCGCCAAACCTCCCCTATCTCCTCTTGTCACAGGCTTCAAACCATCATATCCATTTTCCATATCTCCATACGTGGAAGTAGAAGTACTTCGCTGGTATATGTTGGAGCTATGACCGGTTGAATTTCCATTAGACATAGTTGGGCCACCAGCAATTGAAAAAGGTGATCTGATAGGTTCCACTGGAACCAATGCTAAGTCATTCCCGGTTGAATCCATGCCAAAACCATCAATTGGCACCTCAAGAAGAATCTACAAAACCAGGAAAAGATTTCAGAAACATTTTCATAAAAGCACGTACTTAAGAGAAACAAATAAAACACAATGATAGAGATGTTAAGATAAGCCTTATCATATAATCATGTTACCTTGAGCATTGTTAAAGAAGCATACAATTATCTCACGTAATTCTTCATCGTTATTTGTTTCAAACCTCAATCCAAATTAATCTGTAGAACTTTTCCAGCAGAAAAGCTAAATTCAATCAAATAAATTCAGTGGGCAATCCAAAAATCTTTTCATACAAATGGGGAAAAAAAGGTGAAGTTTAGCCGGACACAAATTCAGGGCTTCCAAACCAGTCTCAGAAGGAAATTTTATGGATAAAAACTGGGTCTCCAAGTTGGTTCTCTCTATTTGACTCGCCCCTATTTGATGATGCCAACTATTTATAGGAATACACAAGATGGACTTATTGGCTTATAAAAATGCACTCATCAGCTATATTCTGCTAAATGTTGCAACTAACTTTAAGGTAACAGACATCATATGACAATCCAAAGATTGTCCAGAAAACAAAAATAAGATATACATATATATACATCTATTATTGAGATAGCAAAGGGATTGGAGAAACAGAAAATACAATACGAATAACCTATATGTTAAAGCAGTGGAACAATTCGTCGATGCAGCTATATGAATTAGACAACACTATAAAACAATAAGAAGATGGAGAGAGTAATATTATTTCTGCCAATATTAACAAGGCATAATGAGCCTACATCTTGATCCATCTGCAAATTAGACTCCTCCAGGGTTTGGCTTGAAGAAATTAATATAGTTTGCTTCTGCTTATTGAAGTAGTCCCAGATGCGTGCCTGTATAAATTTGGAAAGAGAAGACAAACACATTCATGATCTTCTCAACATGATTGCCAGGTAGGTAAAATGAAATCTTTTCTCCATAAACACACCTTTTCTGGTTGTAAACCTTTAAGTCGACACACTTTTACATAGAGATCATGTAAGGAAGCCTGAAACACAAAATCAGATGGAAGTAGCTCTGAGTTCAGATATATTATAACAAAGGATGCTTTAACAAGAATAAAACAGAGAAAAAGTATCATCCAGAAATATCTTCTTAGCCAAGTACTACTGATGTTTGTGTTGGCACATGTATCAAGCTCATTCGCATGTATGGTTTCAATAAACAGGAAAAGGAAATTCATAAGAACTTCAGACTTCACTAAACTCTAGTCTCAATCCTAAGAAAATATCATGAAGCGTGTGTCTTTTTGTATAAGCAGAGACACGCACATAACAAGTAGATCTAACAAAGGCAAGTGCACAGTTAAAGAAATTTGACATCAATTATGAAAAAAAGGAAAATACGCAGTACACTGTACAGATAACATAGGATTCATATATTGAAGGCAAATTTCTATGTGAACAAATAAATAAGAAAAACAATTAAAATATGGTATTGTCATGCACTGTGATTGTAGGAAACAGTTACATTGACGAATTGACGTAACAGGAATTGGAGAAGTAGAAGTGCCTAAAAGAACACGATTCACACACGTAACCAATCATAAAGCACTTAAGTAATTGTACCTTTTTACTTAGTCTTATAGCTACTTCACTCTGGTCTCTAGAGTCAATTAGCCTGAGACACAGGGGGAAGACCTCCACAACAAATTGCTTCTGTTGATCCCCAACAGAAATCATCTTTCGTGGCAATGCTGGTCCTCCTTTGTACCTAGAGACCAAGTAATAAGAGATTCAACAAATAGAACATGTGGAGAGCTGTAAGTACCCCACAAGTCAGTCCTATAAATAATCGGTGAGCCTTTTTCCAATGTTGAAACAGCAAGCAAAAGTTGCATCACTAAATAGAATGATAAAAGAGTCAACAGAAACCTGTTTCTAATCCCTAAAAAAACATTTAGTAGATTGCAACTGCAAATAATTCTTTTGAATTCTGTGTCTTTTGTCTTGAGGAGTATGGAGACAAGCACTAGACTTAAAAAACACTATATATAATCCTCTTAACCATTGGATCATTCTTTTGGTCTACAGTAACGTTAATTTCTTAAAAACACGAAAAAAGTTTATTATACCAATCAGAATAATTACCACTTTGAAAGCTTCTCCCAAACTTCTTGTGGAACTAATACATAATCATGCCCTTCTTCCAGAGTTCTGAGAACCTGGGGGTCATCATCCTTATTATCCGGTCCACTTACAACTATGTCACTGTTGTCAATAACTCCAGGCCTATCTTCTGTATTTGATGGTATTAGAGATTGTGATACAATAGGGTGATCCTCAAATGGATATGCACCTTCTGTTTGCCCAGTGTACCTCTGCCAGCCTTTGAACCACCTGGAAAAAAGTCACAAAGCAACATAATCATGAGATTGTCTGGGTTAAAATGAATTTTTTTTTTTGATGGACCAATGGCCACCTATACTAAATTTTCCATAGGACAACTACAAGAGTGTGCCTATATAATAGAAATACGTAGCAGTGGTACGACCATGCACTGGTTTCTAACAATTTCCCATGAAATAACGGTGTGTAGCAGACATCTTAACATCTTTAATGAGTATGAGTACCATAACCCTCCAAATCTGCTTTTGCGTCCTCTCGCAAATCAGGAAAAAAGGAAGAAATTGGACTGAAAGATTAAATAACCCAATATGAAGGATGTGAAAGACCAAACAAATAATTTTCTCTCACATCCCTTAAATTTCTTGCTTCATTTTTTCACTTTCCTCTTGCCTATTGTACCACCACAAGCGGACTAGCAACATTTTAGCATACGTAAATAAATTGCATGCCCCTCCCTCCTCCTCCTCCAGGAACCAAAGAAATGGTCAAATCACAACAATGTTCAGAAAAGAATATTTTAATTCAATTATTGATAATAATAATAATAATAATTATTAATAATAATAATAATTTGTAGAGGATGTCAATCACCAACATTAAATAGACCTACACAGCACATACAAGATTCATAAATCAATGACATAATCAGCACTATCAGATCTTCTTTAATAAACAAATAGCACGGCAATTCTACTTAAGTGATAACACAGTTGCCATATATTATACAAATTCAATGAAATTTGAAAAAAAAAATAATAAAGTCACAGTTGTATGATGCGTATATCAAGATGCAAGCATAACTCCAGCGATTTAATAAAAAATCTCCTTTAGAACAGAACAATGATTTAAAACTTCAAAACATAGAAATCTATAAACAACACAAAAGTAAACTAAACGATTCTCATTCATCAAGTAACACGAAAAGAATAAATAAAACCTCTCATTACACGTCAAAAACTAAGGATTTAACAGCATTTATTTAATCGAATACAAGAAGAAATCAAAAAAGGAAATAAAATTTACCGGCTCGAAATGACGTAGTACAAATTCCCTTCACGCAAATTAGACTCAGCCTTGGAAGTCAATTCCTGAACAATCCTCCTCTCCTCCTCCGGCTTGGACGGCAATTCTATCGACCCATTTTCCATCATGTAATGATAACCCGATGAATCTGGAATCGTCATGATCTACACTACAATACAATCCAAGAAAAAGCAAAACCTCAATCGCCGAATCAGGCCAATTTCTCGAAGAAAACTCAAAAATTCAAAATTTACAAGAATAAAGAAACTCAAACTCACAGCGGATCAGACACAACTAATGAATTCGTACAGGAATAAGAAAATTTAGATACAGATTTGTGTGTATGTATATGACGAGCGTGAAATGGGGAACCCTAGATTGCAGGAGTTCAGCTTCCAATTTGATGTTCTGGATTTTCGATCGAAAATTAGAGGGAGAAAATGTAGAGAGAGAAAAGAGGGAGACAGTCAAAAGTTTTCCCCATTTTTCCTTTCATGTATATATATACGCGCAAATATCAATAGGGCGTGAAATTAAATCAATAAAGTTAATTAAATTTAAATTAGGACTTCTTAATATTTTTGGGAAAATAATATCAGTAAACGTAAAATTTTTGAAAATTCTTTACGTGCCAATGAAGTTAATGAAATAATAATTAGTAATATAATATATATCTATATATATAATAGCAGAAGTCCGGAACTTTTATTTCCCCGCTCTTTTGCTTATTATACCAAAAGTAGTATCAATTCTATCTATATATAATATATAGATTTTAAAAATTATAAATAGTATTTCACCATAATTGATATTAGTATATGTCAGTTATTTTTTAAATATATATTATAATAATGTGTTGATTCTATACATCATATCTTCATCAAATATATTGTTTATTTGTTTCAATGGTGTCGATGCAATTTTTGTACAATATAATATTAATTAATCAATTTTTAAATACCGATGACCATTCAAATTTTCCTAAATTGATTAATAATAGTTAAAATAGACGAATTATCATTTTATGTATCTTTCACCATTGAATTAACAATTAATTTTGTGTTCAGAGATTTTTTTGGCAGTTTATTATTTATGTTAAATTCTCTTATATTTATACTACTTAAATTGCATTAGAGAAACACTTTGATATTGTTGATCCAAAATTCGTAGCATAACCACCAAATATGGCTTCATCTTCACGTTCCTCTTTATTTCCGTTTTCATCAAGTGTCCCGCCAACATCGACATTATTGAACTCGAATTCTGCAATAAACAAGAGTTTTTATATAAACTATATTGTAGATTTGTATGGACAATATTTGGTGAGTTTCTTTTTTGATTATTCTTGATAGTTTTGTTGTATTTTTCTAAGTTTTTTTGTGTATGATTTGTTTATTTTTTTATTACTCCTCATACTAACATATTTTACGCCAATATATTTTGTGTCGGCATTTTTGTGTCAACATATATTTTTCATATATATATAAACTTCTATCTCCGCCAATATTTTTTTTTGGTTATTAGTTTTATAGTTTTGATTTGACAATTATTGTTTTGTTTTGATTCGGCAATATTTTTTTTGGTTATTAGTTTCATAGTTTTGATTCGGCAATAAACTTCTATCTACTTATTGTAATGACTTCTTATATTGTTCAATTAGAAATTCAAGACAAATTGTAATTAGATTAAACTTTTTGTGTCAACGTCTTCCATGCAAATTCGGCAGTCAATTTAATGGTCTTACATCATTAAATTGTGACATGCAGAATGTGAACGGACACACTTGGACGGTCAAAATGGTCAACCCCTATGGCGCGTTCTATTTTACGGATGGATGGAGCAAATTCCTCCATGATAACGAAATTTCAAATGGTGAGGTGTTAATTTTCTCTTATCGTGTCAACCATGTTTTTGATGTGTCAATATTTTCTAACGATGATTCATGTGAAAGAATCAATGTGTACCCGACTATACATGTATTTGATATTAGTTCAGGTAATATATTATAGTTTAAATCATATATATATATATATATATATGATATTTTTGTTAAATGATAAATTAATTGATTAATTGATTGATTTTATTAATACATGTGCAAAAGGCAACGATGATTCTGACGATGATGACATTAAGGTGGATGCTGCTGAGAATCCTCTCAAAGTCGCATATAAAGAAACCTCGCTTGGTAAGTATTTACTCATATATATATATATATATATATATATATATATGTGTGTGTGTGTGTGTGTAAGTTTGCGATATCTTATGTTTATTTAGTGGTGAGATTTTTTTGTTATTTTTTTTATCAACAGCTTATACCTATGAAGTTTTGGAACAATTTTATCAAGGGTACACAAAGAACAAAATTATGCAATTATAAGGCATAATGGAAGATAATATTAAGTCGGATTAAAGTAAGAGAAATCCAGGATTTTCATGCAACGTGGTTGCAAAAATTATAATTGTTGTATACAATTAATAAATTGATGATATTTAATCTTATAGATACAATAAGTATTTATTATTTTCTAATCAATCTTATAGATACAACGAACTTTTGATTGGAAGTTTTTAAAATTGAGTCTTGGTAAAATAACTGGCGGTATCTAATTGTACTTTATTCATATACAATATCTATTAATATTTTATTAATCGAATTTGACAATACTGTGTGAGCGGATAATTCACAAGATGTTTAAGAAAAAAAATGAGAAAATCGCACTTTAAGATTAAAGATTTATTAATGTAGAAAATTTATAATGTATTACTTTTTAATAAAAAAGACAATAATTGGTCAATAGGGCATTTTATTCCATTTACAAGGGAGTATAATTGTATAATTGGACAACAACGTATTAGCTTAACAAAAACAATTTATTGAAAGATTTATAAAACTCAAAATAGTAACAAATATTTATTGCTCGGAAATATTGTATATAACTCTTTCATATATTGATTGAAATATTTTTTTCTGCTGCCAAATTCAATTTATATTTAAATTGATTTCGGATTATGGATTTGTTTATGGATGATTTCAAAAAAATTATTATTAATAAGATGTTTGATTTTTATATCATACTTTTGAAGGAATATCTGATTTTATTTCATATTGATTCAATTGTTGTTGCAATATTTATTTATTATATTTGGTTTTAAAATATTGGTATTTTCAGAAGTGTGAACAAATACTAATTAAGTTCAGTCTAGAAAAATGAATTATCTTCTAATTGATCCACTGCTCAACGTTGGTGTTAAATTTGATGGTAATTTGCTTAATTAAGAATAATGAACAACTCTAATTACTATCAAATAAAATTAGTATATATATGACATAACTAAGGCAACTAAATCAAATAAAAAAGAATAAAAAAAGAAAAGATATAACATAAGATACAGTTTTGGACAAATCAATCCAATTATTATCCTAACCAATGCATGTTTTGGAGTTATCCAAAATTAGTGGTGCTTTGATTTGGTAAGTCAATGACAAGAATCTTTAGTAACATAAATATTTTATTGGCTAATTGTTTTTTCGGTTATGATTGTAATATTTTTTTATATTTGAAAATTTAAAAATTCGCATCAATCCATTGTTGATCGAAATGATAAAACTCATGTGGTTTACATACATCTATTGAAAATAAATGTCAAAGAATGAATATTGATATCAATTGTACTATTTCTATACCCTGTTTCAATTATATCATGTTTATGTTCGTAAGTTTTTTAGTGGATTACATGATATTGTTGTAACATTTATGTTAATACTACTAACGTCTATATCAATGATACAATAGTTCATTTTAAATTTTATTCACGATTTTTTCTACCATATTATTTTGAATAATATCTCAATTTATATTTTTGATTAACAATGTGAAATATTCATTTTTTTCAACAGTACAAGTACAATATAAAAATACATGTCTCACAAATTATATATAATTATTTATAGAGAGGTGTGTGAGAAATAAAGGGATATATAAAACAATAATTTAGAGATATGCATAAATTGAGGGATAATTCCTTACGAGTTGAATTAGACATTTAAGTTTATAGTTTAAAATATAAAATTAATGGATAATTTTTTGTTTTTAATAACCTTATACGAATATTACTATTAAAACAAAGTAATAAATACCAATTAATGTTAGTAGATATTATATATCAATAATATTAAAATAAAAATATACGTGCAACGCACGGGGTGAATTACTAGTTCGTATTAAAGACAAATGATGGAGTTTATTTTTATTTTTTTGAAGGAAGGATGGAGATTAATGTTTTGCTTAGTTGATAATCACTTTGGAAAATGGAGGAAGAAAATTCTTAGGAGTAATACAAATATTTAGAAATTGGTTGTTGTGGTTTTTTGGTTCCCTTAGTCCTGAAATAGTACTTTTAGAGCATCTCCAACCCTTGCCTTTAGTTTAGTGTAACTTTAACAATATTGTAGGGAAAAATTTAGAGGGATCAAGTTTCAACTACAATGGACACCTCTATATTTCACTCTATTGAAATATTCCATTTTTATTCAACTACACCCAGGACTGTTGCCTTGATTGCAGGTGAGTCTAAGTCATCAGACTCAAAGGATATCACTGATAAGGAAGAGATAACCATGATTGTTACAAGATTCAACAAATTCTTTAACAAGAATTACAAGAGGAACAAATGAGAGTCCTATAGAAGTCATTTATGTTGGGAAATTATTTTGTAGATTTTGATGAATGCCATGTAAAACTTAGAATAGAAGTTGGCACCCCATTTTTGTTGTAAGTTGCATTGTAAAAAAAAAAGTAGGGCTGGTCGGGCTGAGTTAAGTCGGCTATGCCTAAACATGCAAGAAGACAACTGGAGACTAGAAGGAAGACTCCGCTGCGAGGCAACTGAGTATGGCAAAGAAGAGAAGGCGGAAACTCGACTGAAGGTGCAGCTGAGATGCAGGTGAGTGAAGTATCGTGAAAATCAACTCAAGACAACCAAGTCTCAAGGTTGAAGTGACAGAAGAGTCATCACATGATTGGAAGGCGACTCAAGTCACCTGGGAAGTTAACAAAATGCGGTCAAGTCAAGACAATCGAAAGAGATTCGTTGCACAAAATTAAGAGAATTACTTAAACAAGTAATACCTCCATATCTTGCCTTTCTTGAAGTGCTCGTTCGAGAAGCGTGCAAAAGGAATAAACCAATGGGAAGCACTGCTCCATGTCAGAACTCTGAAAATCTGAAGAATCATTCATACGAGGAAATGGAAATTCCAAGGACTGCAACAAGACAAGCAAACGACCACAAGTGACTTTCAAAAATAAGCCTATCTCTTCAACGGGCAGATTTTTGAAAGATCACTATAAAAGGCTGAGGAATAACTCTGAGAGAAGGTTACCTGAACCACGAACATTCAAGAAAACATTTGAACTGTAACCTAATATATTCTCAAATCATTTAAGATCAATCCTCAAGCCTACATTACGAAGGAAATCAATCCAACACTCACTGTGAAGGAAAGATAACTTCAATCGGTTGAAGAGGAAATTTTTGAAGAATCAAGGGGTCTACATTCCACGGAGGATTGTAGGAAGGTTCAAGGTCGAACCAGTCTCAAGTTTTTGGAGGGCTTCGTGATCAAATCCAAGAAGCTTGAGCAAGTGGGCTGTAGTAGCAAGGCAACTGCCCTGTGAAGAAGCTGAGTCGTACGAGAAGCCAGCTGCGTGACCAAGGCATCTCCAGACTGAGTCCCAAAGGATCAAGTCACCGTGATCAAGACTTGTATACGGGATGTTAACCACTCGTATATTGATCAATACTTAGTGGATTCCTCCGGGAGTTGGAGAAGAGAGGAGTAGAAGAATTACCCCATCTTCGAACCTCTATAAAAACTTATTGTGTCATTTACATTTCAAAGACTTTAATTTACGCATCTTATTTTATCTCTGGCGATAAATTTGCTATCCAATTGATAATCAATCGAGTGTTAAAACAAGTATTAAAACAAATTTAACTTTATTCAAGGGTGTTAAGTCTTCCAAAAAACAAATCACAAAATCGAGTTAAGTCTTTAGTCAAAAACAAATGAGTTACTCTATCAACAAATCGAGTCAGTCGTTGAGTGACTAACTCTACCGATTAACTAACTTAGCCGTCCATCAAGGACACAACTATGAAGTATTAACTCGAATATTTAAAAGGACTAATTTGAAAAGTTGGTAAGGTTTATTCAACCCCCTTCTAAACCTTACACTCACACCCTCTTGGACCTACAAGTGGTATCGAGCGGTTGGTTCATTGAGCCTTCCGCACTGGTTACTTAACTAGATCTCCAAATTTTTCAAAGTTTGTTTTAGTACTTGATCTTTCAAAAAAAAAATTTCAGCAAAAGTTATTATCATGGAAGCAAATTTGACACGCATCCCTATGTTCACAATTGAAGAATTTGATGATTGGAAAATTCGTATGTAGGCTCATCTATCAAAGATTACATGATGAGATGTGGATAGTAATAAAGGATAGGCCACTGCAAATTTTAAAAGTGAACACAAAACAAGAAGAAGAGCTGCGGTGAAGATGAAGAGGATGTTGCTCCCGGACAGTCATGGTTGAAAACCAAGAGTCGAATGGACAAATGATGACAAAAAAGATATAACTTGGATAATGTGGCCAAGGACATTCTTTACAAAACCTTGACAAAGCCATGTTCAATAAAGTAAAATCATGCAAAACGGCTAAAGAAATGCAGGACAAGCTAACATTGATTTGTGAAGGCTCGGAGCAAATCAAGGAAAATAAACTATCGGTTCTTTGTCTGAAAATTTGAGAATTTCAAAATGATCGCGAGAGAGACCTTAGATCAACTGGATGCTCGGTTCACGTAAAACTACCAACGAGCTATCTCGCACTTGGAAAAGAATATACAGAAGGAAATGTGTATGAAGATTCTAAGAAGTCTCCCAAATGAATGGGAAATGAAGGTCATGGCACTAAGACATTCCATGGACCTATCCAAGACATCCAACCATGAGCTATTCTCGGATCTCAAAGCCTACGAATTTGAGTGAGAAGAAAAGACCAGGAGGAGACAAATTTGTGCCCAAAACAATTGCTCTAATTGTTAAGGATGACAAGAGAGCCGAGGTCAAAGAAGTCATTGACCAAGAGGAAATAGCCCGATGGTTAAAAGGTTTAACAAGTTCTTGATAAGAACTACAAGAGAGGCAAGGGCGAATCCTCCGAGGAAGACACTCGGCTCCCTCCAAGTCAAGGGAAGATAGGTCAACCAAGAGAACAGAGCATCAAAAAGTTGAATATCAAAGGGCCGACAATCCAAGAATGGAAAGAGCCGATCAAAAGGTTGAAAATCTATCTTTGAAACAAGAGCAACCAGTCACTATGCCATTGATTGCCCATATCCTGTAGTCAACAAATACAGGAATGAAGAAGAAAGAAAGGTCTTTAGAGAAAGAAGACAAGAAAAGAAAAAGGCAATGTTGGTCAGAGATCGAGACATGAGACAAGTCAAAAGACACAAATGATTCGAGAGTAGTGAAGCCGACTACTCAAGTGACTCTAAAGAAAGAAAGCCTTGATCCGTTTAATGGCCAAGGAACAAGACCAACCAGGACCAAGAAGATGAGGTGCACTTTAATTCATCACTCTCGATTCTAGTGATAGTGACGTGACACACACTTCATCACCCACTGATCTTTATGACTCATTAGGCAAAATGATGAAAGATTTTTAACACATTAAATCCTCACACACACTACTAAATGAGGAAACTCACAAAAAACTCACAACTGACTAAGGAGCCGAGTACTCTAAGTCAAATAGTCGATGAGAATGAAAGTCTAAAAATTTGAAAATGCTAAGCTAATAGTAGAGAGATAGGCTTTGCTATAGAAAACAGGAAAATAACCTCAAAATGTGATTGCCTCATTCACTAAGGCATCTAAATCATTGGATGATCTTATTATGAGTCAAAGAGAATGTGGAGACAAGACATGCTTAGGATTTAATTCCTCTGTGCTATGTCAAGCTCCAAAAGTGATTTTGGAAAAAGGATCTTCAAGTAATGAAGTATCTCAAAAATCCAAAACTCCAAATGGTGCACACACATTTATTCCAAAGCACAATCACAAGCAAACTGGCCTTGGTTATAGAGGAAAAGGAAAACAGCCAGTTGAGTGTGCTGAGAGGACAGCTGAGAAGAAATCCAGCCAAGTTCCTCAACAAACTCCAAACAGAGAGATACTCTAAAGAAAGAAGAAACAGAGCTACCAAAAACCCCATAAGTGTTATAAAAGAAACACATATGAAGGAATGGTATAAAGTACCCAAGCCAAACGATTGGAATAATGTGAACTATCAAAGAAAGACCTATAGAATATAAGCCCAAATGACAAAGGCCTAGAACTCAGCAAAGGTCATTCCAAAGGCACATGAGCTTTCATCAAAGACACATATGCACCTAGGCACTACACTCACGGAGATATCACAACTACCCAAAGAAGGCAATTGCTAAAACACATACACAGGCATACGAGACAAAAGAGACAAATCATATTTAACCTAGAACCCCCAGCGGTTTGCCAAAATTAATTATGATTATGGCACTAATAGATGGCAACCCCTTAGAGTCAAATCATTTGGCTATAGGTTGGTTGGATCATCTTACAATACTAACCCCTCAGGACCCAGGCAAGTATAGGTACCTAAAACTTAATTTCCTTGATCGCAGGTTCAAGGAACAACTGAGTGCCAAGGAACCTGGTACATGGATAGTGGTCATTCCCGGACACATGACAGAAACAAGAAAAATCTGTCAAAATTCAAGGAAGTCGAGAGGTGCAAAAGTCATATTTGGAGGAAATGAAGCTCGGGAGAAATAAGAGGCATTGGATCCATCAAGAAAAATGGATTAGAAATCACAGATATTGCATATGTTGAAGGACTCAACTTCAACTTGCTAAGCATCGACCAACTCGTGACAAGGGTTATAATGTTGGATTTAACATGGGTATATGCCAAATCAAGGATCTTGAATCAAATGAAGTTGTGTTGCAAGGATGCGCACAAAAGAACATGTATGTCGTAGATTGGTTAACTGCAACACCAAGCACTGTCTAGCAAAGAGCACAAACAATCAAGTTGGGTACATGGCACAAGAAGTTGAGTCACCTGAATTTCAAAACAATTAACAAACTTGCGAAGCAATCTTGTGGAAGGACTTCCGACTCGATATACAAGAAGGAGAGTATATATGATGCATGTCGAAAGGAAAACAAATCAAATCATCATTCAAAGAAAAGACATGTCCATCTTCAACAAGAATATTGCACCTGCTACATATGGATCTATTTGGTCTTGTTGAACCAACTTGCATAAGTGGGAAGAAATACACCTTGGTGGTAGTAGATGACTACTCAAGAAATACATGAACAATATTCATGTGTAAGAAGAAAGAAACTCTACAGAAACTACCACAGCTGATGAAGAGGATTCAAAATGAGAAAAGTCAAACCATTATCAAAATAAGATCTGACAGAGGAACTGAGTTTGTCAATAGTATAATAACTCAGTATTGTATTAAAAATGGTATTGGTCATGAATTATCTGCAGCAAGGACTCCACAAAGAATGGAGTTGCGAAAAGAAGAATAGAACTCTCAAAGAAGCGTGAGACCATGTTAGTCAAGCGGGGCTACCTAAAAGATTTTGGGTCAAGCAATAAACACAAAGATGCTATACTCAAAATAGATGCATGATAAACAGACAAATGACAAAGACTCCTATGAGATTTGGACAGGAGAAAGCCAAATGTTGCATATTTTAGAATATTTGGATGCAAATGCTTCATCCATAACAATGGTAAAGATAATTTAAAGGCTTTTGATGCTAAAGTCGATGAAGGTATCTTCTTGGGATACTCGGCTTAAAGCAAAGCCTCAGAGTACTCAACAAGAGGACCATGGTTACTGAGAGGAATCCATTCATGTGGTGTTTGATGAGCCAAATGTAAATGGAGAAGACATTGAAGAGTCAACGATAAGTTTGAATCAACCAACCATGCGAGAAGAGTCCTATCTTTGTCAGCCGAAGCCGGAATTATATACCCGGATGAAGATGAGATAGCCGAGTCTCAAAAACAAATTGGAAAATCAGAACTAAGTGATGACGAGAGAGGCGATCAAAGCAACACAACAAGCAAGACGATCAATCCACTAACTTACTCCAACCTTGATGTAAGATGGTGAGAGACCATCCACGAGAACTAGTCATTGGAGATGTAAGAGAAGGTGTCAAAACGAGATCCAGAACTCAACAAGAAGCAATGTTTACCTGCTTCATCTCACAAATAGAGCCTAAAGATGTGTCACAAGCATTGGATGACACACATTGGATTCAAGCCATGCAAGAAGAGCTGAATCAGTTTGAAACAAATAAAGTGTGGGAACTGGTTCAAAGACCTACCCATCAAAATGTTATTGGCACTAAATGGGTATTCGAAACAAGATGAATGAGGAAGGTTCTGTGGTAAGAAACAAAACAAGATTGGTATCCAAAGGATATTGCCAAGAAGAAGGAATAGATTTTGATGAAACTTTTGCTCATGTAGCAAGATTGGAAGCTATAAGGATGTTTCTTGCCTATGCAGCTCACAAGAATTTTGTTGTATATCAAATGGATGTAAAGAGTGCATTCCTTAATGGTTTATTGGAAGAAGAAGTATATGTTGAACAACCTCCGGATTTGAGCGAAAGACTCTTGGAGATAAGGTATACAAACTCAAGAAAGCTATATATGGATTGAAACAGGCACCCGAGCATGGTATGATACATTATCACAATTCCCCGATCGAGAATGGATTCACAAAAGGAAAAGTGGATAGAACACTCTTGAGAATTCAAGAGGGAAGAGCATACGCTTGTTCAAATATATGTGGATGACATCATTTTTGGATCCACAAACAAAGAGTCATGTGATAAATTTTCAAACCTCATGCAAAGCAAATTCGAAATGAGCATGATGGGAGAGGCGACATTCTTCCTTGGACTCCAAGTGAAACAATGAAGGATGGAACCTTCATAAGTCAAACAAAATACACCGAGAATTAATGAAGAAATTTGATATGGAAGAGAAGTCTTCAGAAAAATACCAATGAATACATCGACCAAAATGGACATGGATGCGGATGGCAAGCCTGTAGATCAAACAAGATCTGAGCACTTATTGGATCATTGCTCTATCTTACAAAGCAAGGCGGACATCACCTTTCTTTGTAGGTGTATGTGCAAGATTTCAATCGCTCCAAAAGAAAGCCACATGATCGCAGCCAAGGATCTTGAGATATTTGAAAGGAAGCGAAGTTGGCTTATGGTATCCAAAGGAAGGTGGATTCAAGCTAATTGGCTATTCGGACTCGACTATCTTTGGATGTAGAGTTGACAGAAAAGCACCTCGGGCACATGTCAAATGCTTGGAAATAGGCTAATTTCATGGTTTAGCAAAAAGCAAAATTCAATAGCCACCTCCACAAATGACGAGAATACATAGGCTGGGGCAAACTGTTGTGCCCAAGTCTATGGATGAGACAAAGAATGAGAGACTATGAAATTGAAGAAAAGGAATTCCAATCATGTGTGATAACACAAGTGCAATTGCAATCACTCAAAATCTGTGTTGCACTCAAAAACAAAGCATATCGATGTCGATATCACTTCATAAGAGATCATGTTGAAAAGAAGGACATCACCTTGGAATATATTTCAACCGATAAGCGGTTGGTGACATATTCACAAAACCATTATGTGAGTCAAGATTTGAAGAACTCAAGCACGAGTTAGGATTAATTGAGCTGAGTTGACACTCAGAAGACTCAAAGAAAAGAAATCAAACACGAAAAGAGGAAAAAGAGCTGAACTCTTAAATCAACTAAGTGAATCAGCCATATCGGAAAGACAGCTGTACCGAGTTAGCTGACAGCTGAGTATTTACATGCGAGGAGAGAAGAGTTAAATCAGCTAAGGGACAAGCTGAGTCATTTATGAGCAAAGTGACAAAAACGCAATCGTTTTTACTAAGCGGGAATGTTTTTAAGAATGACGTCAGCATAATTATGACGTGTACAGGCAAAAGCTGCACACCAAGCTTATGATTGGATATAAATGCTGCCCCATTAAATAAGAGATATTAAATGCAAATCGGCGTGCAAGATCTAAGCCGTTGATTTTGATCACATTTCAAAAACCACCCGCACGTCCTTTCATGAACCATACTTAAACCATTTTTGTCCGTTTCTCTCACACTTTACCAAAAACTGTTTATCTCTCTCTCGAAAGCAAAAGCAAATATTCTCTCTCAATACCCTTTCAATCCTCAGATCATTTTCTAAATTTCCTTCGGTAAAATACTGAGAAATGGCATCCACTCATGATTTTGTCAAGCTAGGAAAGCAAATCAACATCGGGTCTACTGTGGATTTCGATGGTATGGTGAAACAGGGGTCCGACGACACCCTAGTGAAGAAGATTGCTGAGAAACTGGAAACATCTGGGCTGAAACCGTTTCTGACGTTGGAGTTTCCGATGACCTATGTGGAAGAGGTCGCACGATTCTTCTACGTGAACGTTGAGGTTCACGATGAGGGCATCAAGTCCTCTGTTCATGGAAAGGAGTTCATCATTATCGCCAAGGATTTGGCGAACACGCTTGTTATTCTGGAAGGAGTGTCGGAAATTAATGAAGCGATGTTGACCGATTCTTGCTTGGAAGGAAGTAGCCAAGTCCGACTATCTTTGAGAAAGTAGTCCACACACTGACTAATAAAGGGTCTTTGAAGGAGGACTACCACAAATTCTGGACATCGTTGCCAAATGCCTAGATATCAAATTTGGCGGCTTTGACCTGTTCAACCCAAAAAAAGTTGATCGTAATGGCGCGATCATTGAAGAACAGAAAGTGAATCTGGGCTGAGTTTGTCTATAGCGGACTCGCGGAACGTTGGGAACAAATCCTTCAAGAAGGATGGAACGTTTGGAGGTTCCTAGGATACGGCCTGTGATTGGCCGGTGATGGAGGCAAAAGGAGTCCCTCTTCGACATGGAAAGGCGTTCCATGTAAACAAGAGGATGTTCGAGATCAAACCTCTCGGCGCACGAAGAGAGCCTACGCTAAGAGAGGCGATCACTGAGTGAGGGGGGGAATCACCACTGAAGATACAACTGTCTCCTCTCCTCCAAAGAAAAAGGCTCTGTAGTGCTAAGAAGACTGTGTTTGATACATGTTTTTATCTTAATTTTGATGATTTTATTTTGTCACCAAAACAATGTTTTTAAAAGGTTGTCCAAATACTCCTAAATTATTTAAAATGGTTTTAATATTTTTCCGGAGTATTTCCTCAAGTTTATTTTCGATAATATTGGACAACATTTTTTGATTTTATGTCAATGGGTTTTTACTTCTAAACAAGGTTCCTATATGTTGTCTAAATACTTTCGATTGGTTTAAAATATTTTTACTAAATTTTCGGAGTATTTCTTGGGTTTTATTTTTGACAAAAATTGGACAACTTTTCCTGCCCTCGAGGTCGACCGGAATGCATCTATAGGGCAACCCATACCGAAGATGAGTTTGGAACAAAAAATGAGACATAAGTGAAAAACGGTCGGGAGTAGACCGTCGCTCGGGCGTCGACGTCCCGGTCGGCCGATCGCCCGGGTTGACCGTACACAATGTTCCTCTCTCAAAGAATGAATTTTTCACTCAAAACCAATGAGGGGGACCGATTGAGATGGGGGACGATCGGTCGGACCCTACGTCGACCGGTCGCCCCGTGTTACTTTGTGATATGTTCTTTTCAACTTCTATTTAAATGCGGCGATCGTCGCCTGTGCTTTGATGAAGAAAAATATGATCGTTTGACAGCAGACACATTTCCTTAAATTGTGGGATTGATTTCTAACATCTATATTCTTGATTTTAATTGTATTTTTCTGTAGATTTTCAATCCCCAAGAGGAGCCTATGCTTGATCAATCATCTCCTATAAATAGAGGAAGTTTTGGAGCAACCAACATAACAATTGAGATACAACACAACAAGATACACTTCAAGCAAATATTTGTTCTTCATTGTTATTATTCTTGTTGTAATTTTGCCTAGCTTTTCACTTTCACATCCTTGAGGTCTAGGCTATTCTTGATTACACTTTGCACTCAAATTGTAATATTCATTATTGAGTTGTAATCTTGATTTTTGGTTATCATTTAAACACAAGATATCCTTGTGAGTGTTCTTGTGGTAAGAGCACACTTGGATGATCTAGGTGATAGGTGCAAGAAGATTGTGGTGATCTTATTATTGATGTGTTGAAGAATTTGGTATTCTTCAAGATTGTGGTAATCTTCACAAGGTGCCGTTGAAGGAAGATTGTGGTGATCTTCAAAGGGAGATTGTGGTAATCTCCAAAGGTGTTGTTGAAGAAGAGTGTGGTGCTCTTCAAGGTGTTGTAAGTTGAATTTGTATTAATTTTGGTAATTAATAAAATTCTTTTTCTTTTTGAAATCCATCCCTGGATATCTTTGGGGTGGTAGAGGATTAGCCCTAGGTGGGTTGAACCTATATAAATCGGCGTGTGTTGTTTACATTCCGCACCTTTATTATTGTCTTTGAGCATTCGGTTCGAGAAAGAGGGCGAAATCGAAAAGATGGAGATAATCTATTCACCCCCCTCTAGATTATCGTAGCCGCTTGGACTTACAAGTGGTATCAAAGCCAAACTCTTTGGCAAGCTCGTTTTGCATCGCGAGTGAAGAGAAACGATCATCGACTCTGAACGAAGCTCATCTTTCCTAACACCTCCACCACCAAGCCACCTCGGTTTGATTCCAAAAATTTTATATTTTGGAAAGAAAGAATGGAATGCTATTTACAAGGTTGCGGGTTTGATATTTGGAACACCGTCATAAATGGAGAATCCATTCTGATGAAAGACACACCACACACCTCCAAAGGCTTCAAAGAGCTCAATGATGAAGAGAAGAAAATCATCTCCTTAAACGGTAAAGCTCTCAATATTTTGTATTGTTCATTTACTAATTTGGAATATGAACATATTGTAGGAATTCAATCGGCACATAAAGTATGGCAAATATTAGAAGCCATCTATGGAGTATTTGCAAATGAAAGGAGTCAAACAAAATCATCTACTTCTCAAAGGGATACAAGCTCAAATCTAAGGAACAAGCCTCTTACAACTTCCAACTATGAAGAAGTTGAATATTGTTTTATGGGCATCGAAGAAGAAAATGAGGTATGTCTTAAACCCTCTACTTCCTATGATATTGTTATTCAAAATGATTATAGTGATTTGCAAAATGATTATGATGAACTTCAAAATGAATTCCAAAGCTTACTTGTTAAATACAAAAATTTGAAAAAGGAATTCAATGTTTTGAAAAATGATAAGGATAACTTATTTACTTCCTATGAATCACTATCATGTGCTCACACCACCACACTTGACAAGGTTAGAAACCTTGAAAAAGAAAATAGTACTCTTGTTGAGAATATTGATTGCATGAAAAAGGATTTATTAAAATCCAACTTGAGTACCAATAGAATGACGGGTATTGTTGATTGTTGTGATAATTCGAAACTAGAACTTGATCATAAGCCTAAGAGAGTCAATCACATGAAAAAGAATCAAGTCTCTAAGCACGTTGGTCATTATGCTCCTAAAATTATTACATGCTTCTATTGTGGTAAAAAGGGTCATACGGTAAATACTTGTCGAGCTAGAAATAGCTCTAATTATTGTTGGAGACCTAAAAGTCTCAAAGCTAATCCTAAAGGACCCAAACACTTGAGGGTACCACAAAATAATAATCGGAGCAAATTCATGCCACCAAGGAAACATCAAATGAACATCTCATTTGATCAAAGAAGGAGAAAACGTTTTCAACAAAGTCAATTTCCAAGAAGAAGATATAATCAAAAATGGGAAGAACATAATCCTTGGAAATGGCAAAGACATCATCAACAAGATGATTTTCAAAGAAGAAGAGACTATCAACAATGGGAAGGTAACAAACCTTGGAAATGGAGTAATCAAAGAAGTCATCATCAACAAAGTGACTTCTCAAGGGGAAGATATCATCAACAATGGGAAAGACACAACCCATGGAAACGACATAATTGGTAAACCGTATCTCCCCATTTATATATGCACTTTATTTTAATTCTATGCATGTTTTTATTTGTGTCTTAATTGCAAAATGAGTTTTCAAGTATTTATTTTTAATTTAGGTCTTTAATATATTTGTGAGTTTCAAAATTTTTAAAAGAAGACCTTGCATGATGTTTCTAAAACTCTTGTGCATTTAATTAGACCTATGTGGTTTATTATCTCCTTTGTATTTTTGTAGCATAAGCATTTTTTTATATCTCCTATCACTTGCCTACACTTGTGTTTTTGTGCAAATTTTGTTTAAGAATTGTGCAGGATATATATATCTCATATTCATTGGCTAATTCGTCATCAAGTTTCTTAAACTATCGAGGTATGTTCACTCGTATTTTTTTTTACTCGATATTATGCTTATGCACATATCTTTCAAGATATTTCATTTTAACCCCCTAAGTGCCCCTAAATTATTTTGCAAATTTTTCTTAAAAGGGCACTACTCGCTTAATCTCGTTTTTCTCGAATATATGTTTTCCCGAAACCCGTATTTGTTGGACTTGGTCCAAAATTATCTTTTTGCAAAGTTTTAAAACTTTTGGGGTGAAAAATCGAATTCTTGAAAAACCTGGAGAATGAAAAATTGCCTTTGATCGGCAAAACGGGGGGCGACGGCCGCTTCTTCACGCCGACCGGCCGCACCCCCTACCTCGACATATAAACCCCGTCTGTCTTCATTTTAAAACAGACGCAAAAAAAATTCCCAAAACCCTTGTGCGAAAAATTCATTCCCTTTTTCCTATATTCCTCAATTTTTCATCATTTTTCTCGATTCTTGTTGCTAATCCTCTTATTTTCACAAGAATCTTACATATATGGTTCCCCCAAAGAATTCCACCGGTCGAAATCCCATCTCCAAGCGTAGAAGGGGCGGAGAGGGTTCTTCGAGAAATCGGCAAGAAGAAGCCGAACAAAGGGATATTCGAGCTGCCTAGAGAAACGTAGCTCAAGAAGGTGATGACGTTCAAAATCCCGTACTCTCTCGGGCACAAATTACCGAGCTCATGAACAATTTTTCGCGCTCCAAAATTGCCGTTGGGCGAAAGGTAAAAAAATCTTTTATTCCTCAAGCTCCTCATTCCCACAATGTTCTTAATTTCATCAATAAGTATGCGGAATGGTACTATGAGGATTCGGGGATGGGAGGAAAATCTATTGCTCGGACTAAAATGTGTCGTTTTAGTTCATTTACAAATGAATATCCTACCATTAGAGGATTCTTTGAGGAGCAAGGTTGGATGTATTTATGGGAGCATGCTTATATTTTGTATGATGATGATATTATCCAACATTTTTCTGCTAATATGTGGGTGCAATATGATAATGAGAGGAAGCCGGTTGCTGTAAATTCGCTAATAAGGGGTCGTCATTTTAGATGGACTCATAATGATATTTGTCGGCTTTTACATGTTAGAGAAGGTGGTTGGGACTATTTCTCTTGTGGTACTTGGAATGATGAAATGTTGGGGGTGTCCATGAAAGAAGTTAAGACATATTTGGGCATATGGCCAAAGTATTCATTGTTGGCGATGACACTTGAGCATCGTATTTTATCTGTTATTGTCGCCTACTGTATTTGTGGAAAGGCGGGTAAGATGCCTAGCAACATGGATTATTTTCTGACTTATAAGATTGCTAGGAGGGAACCGCTTAACTTTGGCGCCATACTTATTCAATGTCTAATCGAGTCCATCACTCAAGGTAATAAGAAGTTGGTTATGGGAAATTGGATTTGTAAACTTCTTATACAGTCGGGACTACCTTCGTCGGAGTGTAACTCGGAGGTATATCAAAATGACTTTATATTGATAACATCTCCCAAATGGTCACTATGCGCAAGAATATGGACATCAGACCAACTAAAATGGCTAGAGGAAGAGGTCAAGATTCCCCCGATCCTAACGACTACTTTGATGACGCCGAGGCTGCAAGATTGGCAGAGGAAGGCGAACCGAGCAATTCGGAGGGTAATACCAGTGCTCAACCGCCTAGGAGGTATACCCAAGCCGAATTTGATGAGATGAGGGCTTTTCATGAAACGAGGTATGAGGCTTTGGAGCAAAAGACCTCCAAAATGCAAAAGTGTATCGGCAAGTTGAAGAAATTCATCAAGGACTTTATTCCCGGATCTTGCTTCTCCTCGGATTAGGAATGATGTTTCCCCACCCATTTACTATTTGAGCATTTTTTTCATGTTGTCTTGTATTTTCATGAACTATCTTGTAAAACTCTCTTGCACTAATGAGATTTGAGTGTTTTCTTGAAAGGATTAAAATTGCGAGTTGATAATGACTTGTGGATGATCATGATATTGATGGAGTATTTGACGGTAAAAATACTCTTATATAGAATTGTTTGATAAATTGGTATGAAGTACTTGATGGTAAAAGTGCTTCTTTTAATGCTTTGATCATTATGCTTAGATGAATATGTTGGGACATTTGATATATCATACATGTATTGTTTAAGGCATGACTTGTATCACTTGATGAATGCTCTAATTTTTGGCATTTGTAATGCCTTGATCCTTTATGGCTTATATTATCTCAATTGGGTTGAACCCTTGAGAATCTCTTTGTTGAGCCTCTTATTTGATGGACAAATGTTGCATATTTTGCATATGATCTTATTGAGCTTTGAAATGAGGATGATTGATGATGATATGAAAACTTTTTGGCTTGAAACATTCACAAGGGCTATATACAACCTCTTTTATTTTTTTACGCACACAAGGTGTTCGATAAAATGTCGCAATGAAAATTTCAACTTCTACATGATTCTCTTGCTTTCAAAAGTCTTCTATACTTATTGAGATCATGTTTTGGCAAACAAACGAGCGTATGAACTCTTCATGTTACATTTCTCCCATTTTCCTTGGATTTTAAGCATAAATTGCTCAATGGTTGATAAACCGTCTCTTTTGCGCACTTTGATATAATTGTATGATGTTTTTATCATCCTAACATTCTTTTTGATGATTCCAAAGGGGGAGAAACAGGATATTGGCTCACTAGCTCAAAGAAGCTAATAAAAGCTTGTTATAAAAGCTATAAGCTATGGCTCATAAAAGCCATAAGTTGTGATTTATTTTTAGTCTAAATGTTGCTTGATGGACTTGTATAATTATCTAATGATGTTTTGTGACAGGGGGAGCTTATATGCTCTTGAACAAATTGTGAAAGCTAAAGCTTTTAGCTTATGGAAAATTGCTTTTACATTATTCTTGTTGTGCTTGTTAATAGGGGGAGCTTGTACTTATTATTGAATATATCTACTCCCCTACTTGGTTGCTTTTATATTTTGGAAATTTTGGTTGCCTCCAAACGGTCAAATGTTTTTACCGGAAAATCATTTCTAAATTGCTCTCTTAGCTTGTGTAAAAATTGTTTTGGTTTGTAATCATAAAAAAGGGAGAGATTGTTTGATACATGTTTTTATCTTAATTTTGATGATTTTATTTTGTCACCAAAACAATGTTTTTAAAAGGTTGTCCAAATACTCCTAAATGATTTAAAATGGTTTTAATATTTTCCGGAGTATTTCCTCAAGTTTATTTTCGATAATATTGGACAACATTTTTTGATTTTATGTCAATGGGTTTTTACTTCTAAACAAGGTTCCTAAATGTTGTCTAAATACTTCTGATTGGTTTAAAATATTTTTACTAAATTTTCGGAGTATTTCTTGGGTTTTATTTTCGACAAAAAATTGGACAACTTTTTCTGTCTTGAGGTCGAATAAGTTACCGCCTATAGGGCAACCCATACCGAAGATGAGTTTGGAACAAAAAATGAGACAGAAGTGAAAAATGGTCGAGGAGTGACCGGTCGCCCTGGCGTCGATGTAGCCAGGGGTCGACCGTACACAGAATGTTCCTCTCGAAACATAATGAATTTTTCACTCAAAACCAATGAGGGGGACCGGTTGAGATGGGGGACGACCGATCGGACCCTACGTTGACCGGTCGCCCCGTGTTAATTTGTGATATGTTCTTTTCAACTTCTATTTCTGTGTGACCGGTCGCCCTGTGCTTTGACAGCAAAAATATGACCGTTTGACAGCAGACACATTTCCTTAAATTGTGGGATTGATTTCTAACAACTATATTCTTGATTTTAATTGTATTTTTCTGTAGATTTTCAATCCCCAAGAGGAGCCTATGCTTGATCAATCATCTCCTATAAATAGAGGAAGTTTTGGAGCAACCAACATAACAATTGAGATACAACACAACAAGATACACTTCAAGCAAATATTTGTTCTTCATTGTTATTATTGTTGTTGTAATTTTGCATAGCTTTTCACTTTCACATCCTTGAGGTCTAGGCTATTCTTGATTACACTTTGCACTCAAATTGTAATATTCATTATTGAGTTGTAATTTTGATTTTTGGTTATCATTCAAACACAAGATATCCTTGTCAGTGTTCTTGTGGTAAGAGCACACTTGGATGATCTAGGTGATAGGTGCAAGAAGATTGTGGTGATCTTCTTATTGAGGAGTTGAAGAATTTGGTATTCTTCAAGATTGTGGTAATCTTCACAAGGTGCCGTTGAAGGAAGATTGTGGTGATCTTCAAAGGGAGATTGTGGTAATCTCCAAAGGTGTTGTTGAAGAAGAGTGTGGTGCTCTTCAAGGTGTTGTAAGTTGAATTTGTATTAATTTTGGTAATTAATAAAATTCTTTTTCTTTTTGAAATCCATCCCGGATATACTGGGGTGGTAGAGGATTAGGCCCTAGGTGGGTTGAACCTCTATAAATCGACGCGTGTTGTTTACATTCCACACCTTTATTATTGTCTTTGAGCATTCGGTTCGAGAAAGAGGGCGAAATCGAAAAGATGGAGATAATCTATTCACCCCCCTCTAGATCATCGTAGCCGCTTGGACTTACAGACTGCTGCCCCTGCAGCAAAGAAAAAGAAATCTGCTCCTGTCCCTACAGTAAAGTCACACTGCCGCAGGCCGTGTCTCCTTCCCCTGCGACAGCCACAGGAGAAGGAATCTCAAATACCTTCTCCGGTCATCAAGAAAAGGAGAACCGATAAGCCAAGACGCGACCGGCTCCTCGAAAAGAAGACAACAAAGATCGCCCACGCCGCCCGGATTGAAGAAACCTTATCCGAAACCGTAAAAATCCCTCACGGTACAAACAAAAAAGAAGGAGAAGAATTTTCAAGCGTTAGAGCTTGAGAAACCGGGCCGAGTCGACCACTCACCGGGAGAAGATACCGAGATCTGCTGGAGAAGTAGAGTCTCCGGACGTGATCGATGAAACGACCAAGTCTGGCCGAGGACAATCGTGAGAGGCAACTCAAGACCAGTACAGAGAGCAGAGCAGTGAGAACAAGAATAGCCGAGACAACCGAATCACCTATTGACGGGGTTGTTTCTCCACACCAGAATAGAGGCTAAAGATGTCGAGTAGCGAAGTCTCGCTACCCTTAATCCCCGGAAACGAGGGCCATCAAGAGATGATGAAGACGATGTAATCATGTACTCTCCATTGTATCCGGACATCCAAAATCATCTCGTGAGAGTGGAAAAATGGAAGTGAGCCTATCCAGTGCGGTTTGAAAATCCGAGTTCATTCTTTGAGGAAAAAGAACTCTTCGGTTTCTTGAGGTGGACACAAAGTCTTGCAAGCCCTTGATGAGGATAATTGCATCAATATACTGCAGATTCGAAAAGAAAACGAACGGGCTAAAGCAGCTGAGGACGCAGAAGCACGTGAGAAGGCCAACATCTGCCCTCTCACTGGAACCACCGATCATACACACTCTCACTTTGATGTCCTCTCAGAAAGTGATGAGGATCTGGACCCTGTTGCTGCCACAGAAGAGTTGCAAATGCAGCAAGCAATGCAAGAGTCCAGAATCCTACATGAGCAAAGAATGATGGAGGGACCAGGAGAGTCCTCCAAATCACAGCTGGAAATAGACCCAATGGGAGTGGTGGAGCATATTGCCACTGTTGTCGCTGCCACCACTTCCCCAGCTCATTCAGAGGAAGGTGTTAAGGGAACTGGCGATGAAACTGGGATAGTGGGGACCCCAGTCGAGCCAACCCCTAATGAAGGTGTCTTACCACCGCCCCAACGGTGAATACTCGGTGGGAACATCCGGAGTCCGGAGACGAGTGACCCCATTCCAAGTCACTCACCGGTGTGCCACCGGGGGGAAACTCCCTCCACGGCAGGTCGGAGGATGCTTTTTCAATCCACAATGAATTTAGGAGGCGAAGTAGAGAAGGAACAATCACGAGAATCCACAACAAGTTGTCATTGACGAGCTCGGACGATTGTGATTGTCTCACCAAAGTGCCAACTACTCTGCAGGCTAATGACGCTGCTGATGCAGTCGAGGCACATGAAGGAACTGCCCTGGGAGTTAACACTCTGGGCGATGAAAGTGCAATCCATGGAGTTGAGACTCCAATGGATGCCACCGCAGAAGACCCCAAGACAGTGACAATCGCCGAAAGGGATGTCAAGCCTCGGCGCTTGAGACTGCGGGGAGGTAATGAAGGCCAACGGGAGGTTGAAACTTCCGGGGTAGAGAAACTGAAGCATAGAACATCCCTCCTGCTATCATTGATCCATCAGAAAAGGAGATAAGTGCTCTTCACGATTCCCAGGATAATCCTGATGTAACCTTTCTAGGATCGGAAGGAGACGATGAAGCTGAGTCATCCCCTGTGACTGATCCCAAAGACTCAGCTGAGGATGTTCCAACCACGAGTAAGTCTGACCTCAAGACTACTCGCCAATCATTCAACTTTGATGATGAGCCACCCATGGAAATCTCATCATCGTCGATGACGCTCGATAAGGCCGAGGACCGATTAACTCATTTGGAAAAACCAGGCTGATCTGACGAAGGCTGTTGAGACAGTTGAGGCTCAGCAAGCTGGGTCGACTTCACAACACCACAATCGAAATAGTCCAGTCCAAGCTGCGCAGGCTCCCCAAGCTGCAGCAGGTTCGACTCCTCAAGGGACTTCACGAGCACCGCTTATCATTGAATAGATTCCAGTTGTCCGTGATGATCCTTTTGTAGAATCATTTCCCTTCTCCTTGGAGGTACCTGACCTCCCTGAAGAATCAGACAAAGATCACGAGCGCTTCCACAGACCTGATCCTGTCATTCCATCAGACACCATTGTTCCAAATAACTATGACTTTGATGCTTTGCTTGGCGTCAGTGAAAAACAGAGAAGCAGTGAGTTCGGGAGGTGTTCAAAGCCCTATTTGCTGAGATTGTACGGATGGAGAGGCACCAGGCCTCACTGGACATGAGGTTGGATAACAGGGACGCCAACCTCACTGCTGATTTGAGAGGCATAATAGTCAGAATCCGTGAGTGGTGGCAACAGTAGCAAACAATGCGTGTGGAACAAGCTCGATATTTCAGACATTGTTCAACAAGTTGTTAGTCCGGTGGCCGAGAATGCTTTGATGTAAAGACAAAATTGCAAGAGCACATTGAACTAATGCATGAATCTCATACTACGAGAGATAAAGGCATTTGCGTGAACATAATAAGAACGAGCTCCTGTGTGTGGAAGAGAATATGGATCGAAAATTCGATCTCCTCATGGCCGAGATGAAATTGGTAGCAGCTGAATCCAACGCCACCCACTCTGAGTTTCGTGCAGCTTACTCCGCAGCCAGATTGACGAAAACTCAACTATCGCCAGACTAGACTTCTTGCTTGCTAGCTTGTTTCTAGGGGTTCCTCTCTCATTTGATGATGCCAAAAAGGGGGAAGAGGAATACCTAAAGTCCTCAAAGGCGCTGAAGGGATCTGAAGCTGAGAAGGAGGAAGCAACTGTGAAGGGAAAGACAGCTGAGGAAGTAATAAGAGAGAAGAAAGGGAAGTCTGTTGAGGGGAAGGTTCGAAAGATGTGACCTTGATGATTGCTAAAACCCCCAACAAGGTCTTGTCACAAAATGTGATATTATCAAAAACTCCCAGATGACTCTACCACTCCAACACTCTTTGTACCAATGGGTTTGAAAAGAAAGACATTGAAGCGAGGGATGGAGGAAGTGGAAGGAAGGATGAATGCTCGAGTTATGGATATTCTCAAACAACATGGAGGCATTCCAATAGACGAGAGATACCTATGCCATTTCGGATCAACTAAACCAAGATCTGTTGATGAATTCAAGACGCCGCATCGAAGGTTACTTCGCAAACATGTCCATGGCTCAAGCCTGGATTTATCTTGGGAAAAAGGTCTCACACTATGTGAAGAAGGCGACAGTAGCAAACCACCGTAGTCACTCTGCCGGTCACTCACTCGGTTTGGGAAAAAGAAGGCCCCAGTACAATACACGCCCGTAGGCGGAGGAAGAAGCGATGGTGGAGGAAGAGGTTTGGACCAGATCTCTCGCCCAAAATCATTGAGTACATAGATCCGAGGCAAGAAAGGAGGGATCTCTTTGGATTTGACGAAGTAGCCAACTTGCAAGTGGTTAAGAACAATGCTTTGAGTATGTGAAGAGAATTGAAGAAGAAAATAAAAGACAAACTCAACTATGGGAGGAAAGACAAGAAAGACGAGAAGAGATGAAGGCGCCGGAAGGCGTATGAGAAAAAGAAGGCACCAAGATGAGAAGAAAAAGGAAAAGATCTGAAGATGACAGAGTCAAGAAGATAAAAAAAGAAGGAAGCGTGAATGAGATGAAGTGTTGCTTTATCCACCCCTTCATGTATTTCACTATGTAAATACACTTTATGTAAGTCTTCTGTACGTTGAATAAAATTATGTAATTTCTATACGTGAGTAGATATAGAACAACATGGTTAGTCTAAGCCTCGTTTAAACTCTGATACAATTTTTTTTAGGCTTAAACTCTGAAACACTCTGTAAACAGCTATGTAAAGAACAAGAATGTTATGATCAATAAAAGATCGATTCTAAACATACATTCTGTAGTTCTACATTTGTCTGTATGTATCTTTGATTGTTAAATAATTGTATGAATGTTTTAAGTTTTGGCATCATCAAAAAGGGGGAAATTGTTGGGAAATTATTTTGTAGATTTTGATGAATGCCATGTAAAACTTAGAATAGAAGTTGGCACCGCATTTTTGTTGTAAGTTGCATTGTAAAAACAAAAATAGGGCTGGTCGGGCTGAGTTAAGTCAGCTATGCCTAAACATGCAAGAAGACAACTGGAGACTAGAAGAAGACTCGGCATGCGAGGCAACCGAGTATGGCAAAGAAGAGAAGACGAAAACTCGATTGAAGGTGCGGTGAGATGCGGTGAGTGAAGTATCGATCAAGTCAACTCAAGACAACCAAGTCTCGAGGTTGAAGTGACGAAGAGTCATCAAATGATTGGAAGTCGACTCAAGTCACCTGGGGAAGTTAACAAAATGCGATCAAGTCAAGACAATCAAAAGAGATCCGTTGCACGTAAATCAAGAGAATTACTTAAACAAGTAATACCTCCATCTTGCCTTTCTTGAAGTGCTCGGTTCCTAAGCGTGCAAAAGGAATAAACCAATGGGAAGCACTGCACCATGTCGAACTCGAAAAGTCAAGAATCATTCATACGAGGAAATGGAAATTCCAAGGATCGCAACAAGACAAGCCAACGACCACAAGTGACTTTAAAAAATAAGCTATCTCTTCAACGGCAATTTTTTGAAAGATCACTATAAAAGGCCGAGGAATAACTCGAGAGAAGGTTACAACCACGAACATTCAAGCAAACATTTGAACTCAGTAACCTAATATATTCTCAAATCATTTAAGATCAATCCTCAAGCCTACATTACGAAGGAAATCAATCCAACACTCACCGTGAAGGAAAGATAACTTCAATCAGTTGAAGAGGAATTTTTTGAAGAATCAAGGGGTCTACATTCCACGGAGGATTGTAGGAAGGTTCAAGGTCGAACCGATCTCAAGTTTTTGGAGGGCTTCGTGATCAAATCCAAGAAGCTTGAGCAAGTGGGTCATGTAGCAAGCGCAAAACGCCGTGAAGAAGGTGAGTCGTCACGAGAAGCCACCGTGACCAAGGCATCTCGGCATCGAGTCCCAAAGGATCAAGATAGGTTGTGTGATCAAGACTTGTATACGGGTCATTAACCACTCTGTTGATCAATACTTAGTGGATTCCTCCGGGAGTTGGAGAAGAGAGGAGTAGAAGAATTACCCCATCTTCGAACCTCTATAAAAACTTATTGTGTCATTTACATTTCAAAGACTTTAATTTACGCATCTTATTTTATCTGTTGATAAATTTGCTATCCAATTGATAATCAACGAGTGCTAAAACCAAGTATTAAAACAAACTTAACTTTATTCAAGGGTGTTAAGTCTTCAATAAAACAAATCACGGTCGAGTTAAGTCTTTAGTCAAAAACAAATTTGAGTTACTCTATCAACAAATCGATCAGTGCGTTAAGTGACTAAATCTCTTGATTAACTAACTTAGTCCATCCATCAAGGACACAACGTGAAGTATTAACTCAATATTTAAAAGGACTAATTTGAAAAGTTGGTAAGGTTTATTCAACCCCCTTCTAAACCTTACACTCACACCCCTTGGGATCTACAATTTAGCTCCCTGTAAAGGAAAAGAGGAGAGACCCCCTAAGAGAGCTGAAAAGAAAGAAGAAGACTTGTGCTGGAATTGCAGACAGCCAGGTCACTTTGCAGTTGACTGTTCTTATCCACCAGTCAACAAGTACAGAAATGATGAGGAAAAGAAAATCTTCATAGAAAGAAGAAAGGAAAAAAAAAAGGCTATATTGGCTGTTGAGACTTAGATAGGCAAGTGAAAGGAAGGAGAAGAGCAAGATAGCAGTGAAGCTAACTACTCTTTTACACTGAAGAAGAGACACTAATTTGTCTCATGGCCAAAGAACAGGAATATGAGGTAATTCTTAAGGCATCTGAATCAGATTCTGATGATAGTGATTAGGACACACACATCATCACCCACTGATCTGTATGATTCATTAGGCAAAATGATGAAAGACTTTTAACACATAAAATCCTCACACGCACTCTTAAGTGATAAAAATAGCCAACTCAAAAGCCAAAACTCACAGCTGAATGCTCTAAATCACTTAGCTGATGAGAATAAAGAGTCGAAGGCTGACATTGATAGAGTCAAACGAGAATGTGCTACTAAAGAAAAGAGAGAGCAAGATCTTAAAAGTGTTACTGCATCACTCAGAAAACCATCTAAAACGTTGAATGAATTGATGATGATTAAAAAAGAGATTGGTGACAAAGTAGGACTAGGATTTAATTCATTTGCAAATGAACAAACTCCTAGAGTGGTCTTAGAAAAAGGATCCTCAAGTAATGGGGGATTCCAAAAATCTAAGGCACCACAAACTGCACCCACATATCAACAAAAGCACACACATGTTGGCCTTGGATTCAAAGGCAAAGTAAATAAGCCAACTAGGTATACTGAGAGAACAACTGAAACCAAATTCAGAAAAGTTTATTAGCAAACTCCTAACAGGAAGTATTCTGTTAAACAAAATAAAACTACCAAAAGCCCAAGAACTTTTAAAGATAGAAAATATATGATGGGAATGGTAGAAATTATCCAACACAAGCTGATTGGAATCCACACATGAAACATCAGCAAATTCCAAAGGGAAAGAAGACACAATGGCAAAGGCCTAAAAATTAATATATGTCATTCCCTAGGCATAACAATTAGCACACTTATGCATCAAGACATTATGCACACAATGCACAACACTTCCCATATTATCACAAGAGTGGAAATGTACACATTCGTACACAAACTTACAAACAAAAGAGACAGCAGTATGCAGCAAAAACACCCAAGCAATTTGCCAAAATTTATTATGATTATTGAAATGAAAGGTGGAAACCCCTTACAGTCAGACAATTTGGCTATAAGTTGGTTGGATCACCTTATAGTGCTATCCCCTCAGGACCCATACAAGTATGGGCACCTAAAGTTTGATTTCCTTGATTGCAGGTTCAGGGAACAACTAAATGCCAAGGAACCTAATACATGGATAGTGGTTGTTCCAGGAATATGACTGGAAATAAAGGCGATTTAATAAAATTCAAGGAAGAAAAAGGAACTAAAGTCATATTTGGTGGAAAGGAAGCTCCAGGGAAATCAAAGACACTGGTTCAATCAAGAAGAATGTCATGTAAATCACTGATGTAGCTTATGTTGAAGGCTTAAACTTCAATCTCCTAAGTATCAATCAACTATGTGACAAAGGATATAATGTTGGATTTAACATGGGAGTATCCCAAATCAAAGATGTTGGAACAAATGAAATTATGCTATCTGGGATTAGAAAGAAGAACATGTATATGGTAGATTGGTCAACTGCAGACCAAGCACATATCTACTGGCAAAGAGCACAGCTGAAGCAAGTTGGTTGTGCCACAAGAAGTTCTGTCATCTGAATTTCAAGACTATCAATAAGCTTGCAAGGAGTCATCTGGTTGAAGGATTACCAGATTCAGTATACAAAAAGGAAAGTATTTGTGATGTCTGTCAGAAAGGAAATCAGATTTTGCTTCTATTGCATATGGATCTATTTGGGCCAGTGGAGACAACAAGTATTAGTGGAAAGAAATATACCCTAGTGGTAGTGGATGATTTCTCAAGATATGCATGAACCATCTTTAAGAGTAAGAAAATGGAAAAGAGCTCAAAATGAAAAGAGTCAATACATTATCAAGATAAGATCTGACAGAGGAACTGAGTTTGTCAATGGAATAATAGCTCAGTGTTGTGTAGAAAATGAGATTGATCATGAGTTGTCAGCTGCAAGACCTCCTCAGCAGAAATGAATAGCTTAAAGGAAGATAAAAACACTCAAGGAAGCAGCCAGAACAATGTTAGTCTGGGCTGCCTAAGAGATTTTGGGCTGAAGCCATCCTTGGGAAGGACGGATGTCCCATAGTCCGAAGGAAGTATGGGGTCTGTCCCGACTGGTGTGGGGATACTCTGGGTCGTCAAAAAAAAGAGTCATGCTTGGGGGTGGGATCATAATCTCAATTGAAGGAAAGAAAACAATCATAAATATTATCATGCAACAATATTAATCACCCAACAATTGAAATCAGATAAAAGAGATGAAAAAATATTACGCTTTAAGTAAACTGCAAAATAACCTCTGGGGGAGGAGGGGCAAACCCCAACCCCTCACTCCGCGATAGTCAAGTTTGAACCCGGGACCTTGAGGTGCAATTGCAACCTCAAGGCCACTAGGCCAACCTCGGGGAGTTACCCCAAACATGAACTAACTTCCTTGTTCTAGAATTATGATGATTTGATTCAAACAAACAAACATGAGTATGGACTAATTGATGTGCTTTCCTAAATAAATTGCTTTACTTGATGATTAATTGTTTGGCCAACTTTTAATTATTTTTAGGGAATAATTGAGATCGAGAGAAGATATTATTCCTGGACTAAATTTATTCATGGGGTTAGATATGAATCAGAGATGTATTATCTAACTTGTATAATGAAAATAGCAAATTATGTAGGGATAACCCTAATCTGTGAATACGTGAGTTATCAGATCTAGGCCTAGTTTTTACCTATTTGTTATAATTGTAAATCACATGATCAATTAGTTGATATTCTGCTTGCAAGTTTGATGAGATGATTAAAAATCCTGAGACGCGTTTTGTCCATATCGTTTTTTCTCCGGGTTTAATTGTGTTTAGTTTTAATTTGTCTTTTTATTTGTTTTTCTTTAGTTAATTAAAATCATAAATTTGGTTAGAGTGTTTAGGATTTATTTTCTGTTATTTGTGTTGCACAATAATTATTTGTCGGCTAAGTCTTTCTTGAGAGACGACTTGTGGTTAACTTGCTACCCTACAATTGATCTCGCACTCTTGCGAGCTTCACTAGATTATTTAGATGTTTAGCGATCGAACATATACTTTAAACAAACATATGACTTTGCTTAATAACGGATCTCTTCAGCTTTCTTGAGTCCTTTTTGTTACCCCTTAGACACTCATCTCCACTTATGTGGGAGTGACTCAACTGTCAGTCTGCTGACTGAGACAACTTTTCTAGTACTTGACTGATGCTTCACTGCAACACTCAGCTGACACACAACAGAGTCTTCACTTCAATCTTCAGTCAACTTCTGCAATCTTCAACTTGGCTGTTTCGACTCAGCTAATCGAACCCTATCTATTACACAGTTGATGTTACAGCAAAATTGGGATGTCAACTTCCTAATCTAAGTTTTACATTGTATCATCAAAATCCATAACTTAAAATTCCCAACAAGATTCAAGTTACACGAGCATTATGCTCTTGGAACTCTAGGATTCAAGTTACTTGAACTTTATATATGCTCTAGGAACTCCAAGATTCAAGTTACATGAGCTTGATATATTCTCTAGGAACTCCAAGATAGAACTCATAGATTCAAGTTACATGAGCTTTATATATACTCTAGGAACTCGAAGATTCAAGTTACATGAGTTTATTTCTCTAGGACCTCTATGATACCATGCTATATGATTCTATGATGCTATGATTATGTTGCAAGTTTTCATTAATGTGATACATGAATTTTATTTAACTTGAACAAATTCAATTTCCCACTGAGTAATTATTTTTGTTCACCCCATTATTTACTCATATTTTTTCAGATGAAACTTGGCAGGGCGAAGATGAGGAGGAATGAATGTGGCCTATTTCTCAATTTCATTTCATAAAAATAAATATGCGAATGGTTAATCTAGAGTCCACCTTGGACGAATTCGACTAATTTATTAGTTAGAATTTGTAATCTTAATATAATGAATAATATTTTCTCTTATTTAATTATTAAATTTTTCTTCCACATTAAATTTGTCATTAAGTATTAAATTCGTGTGTCTTTTTTTATATTATTAAATTATCCTAAATATTTATTTTCACAAACTCCTTTTTAGGTGTGACGTCCCAAGTTATTTAATATTTCTATATATATTTTAATATAAAAAATTTCTCACAAAAAATCGGGGCGTTACAGATGTGTCTGCATACGAATTTTCCAATCATCAAACTCCTAAGTAGCAAACATAGGAATGCGAGTTAGATTTGCATCCATTTTGAAGATAGCCTACAATAAATTTTGGAATAAACTGTGTTGAAGGACTTTGAAAATACAAATGTCTAGTTCAGTAACCAGTGTGAAAGGTTCTTATAACTTGACCTCTCGTACCACTTGTAGTCCTAAAGATGATAAGATAAAGTCTATGGGGGGTTGAATAGACTTTACAGCTTTTGAAATTTTAACCAATTTCAAAATTAGATTTAGAAAAGAGTTAAGTTCTTTAAGAACAGTTAAGTTAAAGCCCAACAGGGAGTTAACCACTCAACAGACCACTTGACAGTATTGTTGATAGAGTAACTGAGCTGGTAAGCTGTAACACTTAGCTGGTTATGTTTTCTGTTTTAACATCGGAAGATTTATACCTTTTTAAATTTGTTTTCAACACAATATGATTTAAAGATTGATTTTAGGCTTGAATAGAATGCAGGATATAAAGTGCGTGAAATAAAATGCAGAAAGTAAAAGACACAATATTTTATAGTTGTTCAAAGGTGAGGGTAATCTCTCTAACCAACTCTTCTCCTACCCTAGGAGGAATCCACTCAATATATGAGTAATGTTCCTAATAAAAAGTACAACAATCTCAACATCTTTGCACACTCAACACATTGATCGACTCAACTCTTCACAAGAGCTAATCACACAACTGTCTTGCTACCCTACTCACTGAGAGTCTTCTGATCATTTCACCGAAATTTGTATTTTTGACTTAATTCCTATCTATTATTATAAGAAGAGAAAAAAACATTAAACCCCCCGAACTATGCGTTTTTTTGTACTTTACTATATGAACTAATTTTCTTTACACTTTACCATACAAACTATACAAGTTTTGCACTTTGCCCTATAGTGGTAATCGCCGGTGGAATATTCTTCAAATATTCCGGCACGTGCCCTCCACGTGAGGGCAAAACCGTCTTTTCCTAAAATTCAAATAGAAATAGTTACACTTTACCATCTGAACTTTATTAAGAATTTTTTTGTCATCTGAACTTTGCACAATTTTCACTTTGCCATATCAATTTAAGAAAATTAAAAATATTATGTGTATATACATTTATTTATCTTTATTTTAAATTTTTATTCGTAAAAGAAAATTTTAATTAATATTTATCTTAGTAAAATATACTATCAATATTATTATTTTAGGGTTTAGGTTTATGATTAATGTGGGTACAAATATCATTGATATCGATTTATTTTTGGTGGTTTAGATATCTTTGAATTGTTCTAAGGTTTAGAAAAATTTTATATTAATTTCACCCAATTTTATAATGTGATGTTGCTTTAGATATGTACTTTTGATTCTTAATTCAATTTTTAATTGCATATTCAAAACTTGATTATAGTATTAAAGAATTATTTTTGTTATTCATAAATTCAAATAATTACATGATTGGCTAAACTTTTCTTGTGAGACAATTTTGGTTGATTACCACACTACATTGCTCTCATACTCTTACAAGTAGAGGTTAAACTCAATCGGTATTTGGTGAACGAACAAAAAGCCATAATTAAACAGAAAATTCGGTACGCATCGTGTGATGAATATTGTACCAAAATAATTAGTTCGGCTCAAACTTTTACCATACTTTTTTTTTGTATTTGTATTTCAGACTTTGGTAAATCAAAATTTTGCAAAAGAAAATAAATAAAAGAAAATAAATATTGTAATCATAATTATAATATCTATTTAGTATTTTTTAATTTTAGTATGCAAAAAGTAAATTATAATGCAAAAATAAGTAATATATATATATATAAGTAAATTTTGTATATGCTAAATTTCTATTTCAATTCTCTCACAATATGGTTTAAACTTATTTTTGTGTTTTTTATGTATTAAATAAGATAAATAAATGTATATACACATAATTTTTTTTTTAATTTTTTTCAATTGATATGGCAAAGTGAAAATTGCGCAAAGTTCTGATGGCAAAGTGAAAGTTTTAACAAAGTTCAGATGGTAAAGTGTAACTAATTTTTTTAATTTTAGGTAAAGACGATTTTGCCCTCACGTGGAGGGCACGTGCCGGAATATTCAGGGAATATTCCGCCGGCGGTGACCGCTATAGGGCAAAGTGCAAAACTTGTATAGTTTGTATGGTAAAGTGTAAAAGAAATTAGTTTAGATGGTAAAATGCAAAAAATCGCATTGTTTGGGGGTTTAGTGTTTTTTCCTCTTATAAGAAATTAAAAGTACATAATTCACAATATTTTGGGGGGTGACAACCTTCTAATATAAGTTTTCTAAGTATTATAAAGTCTATACAATAAATTTTCTAACATGGGAGTTAGTTCCATTTGCTTGAGATTGTGTTTGCATTCTCGTGTCTTGGCTGCATTCCCACATACGACGCTAAAATGATGCTGCCAAAGTTCATACAACTCACTTCAAGTCGAGGTGTTCCGATATGAGATGACTAAGTCCAGTCCAATTAATAATCCACGAGGAGGGAACTAACCTGCAACACGCAAACCGGGTTTGAAAGCGCCCAGGGTTGTCCCGGGAAACCCCTCCTATGCTTAAGTCAGTAAGACATAAGAGAAATCCAGAGCGCATGAATTAATTAATAGAAACTTGTAAAATCATAAATTTATTGAGGGAATTATTTAAACCTAGGATAGTGGGTCGTATGAGCCTATTAATTTTTGTAAGCCAAATAACAATACGAATCATTAAAAAATAAAGAAATAAATATTAAAAAAAAATCATATTTTTACCCTTCATCATCTATTAAAAGTAGTAAATTAGAATATTTTGAGTATAAAACTTTAATAAGTGAATTTGCATTTGAAAAAGCAAGAAAGATAAATAAATTTCTCTAAATCTTTTCCAATAATACTTTTCTTAATTAGGCTTATTCTAAGATTTTGCCTCAGGCCCCATATGTTCTTGACACGACTTTGGTTGTTCCTATCGACGAAAGTTTAGCTTGAATCTTATTTGAATTGTTATGGATTATTATTTGTTGTAACTTATGGTGCAATTTGTAATTTGTATTTTAAAAAAAAATCAATAAATTTCATTAAAAATATTAGTCATGTGTGAAGCGACAACGAGACAATCTATTGCTCCCTCCTATTCAAAAGAAGTAAATGTTAGAAAAATATTTTTATCAAAATTTTGATGATTTTGTTTAAATGAGTTTTTATACCAAAACAATGTTTTTAAATGTTGTCCAAATACTCTCAAATGATTTAAAATATTTTTACTAATTTTTGGAGTATTTTTTGAAGTTTATTTTTGACAAAAAAATTGGACAACACCTATTTTGAGGCCAACCGGTCGCCCTATAGGGCATCCCGTATCTGAAAATGATTTTTGAAACAAAACGAGGAGTTTAAAAACTCGAGGAGGTCGATCAGTCGAACAAGAGGTCGACCGGTACCTGAAATGAGTTAAAACTAAAACAGACTCTCTGACTTTGAAAATATAGGGAGGGGGACTGGTCCCCAGAGGGGCCGACCGGTCGGACCCTATGGCGACCGGTCGGACCCCACCTGGACCGGTCGCCCTTCCCTACATCTGGTATCTGCATCTCATGATCTACTTTATAACGTTCGAAATTTCAATATAGCGACCGATCGCCGCTATGTTATTTTTGACAGCAGATTCTAACCGTTGATCATCCATTACAGCAAGATTTACTTTAACAATTTTGTACATTATTTCTACATCTTGTGATCTTCTTTTTGTAGACAAAAGTGAAGAAGGAGGAGCCTATGTTTGTGAAGAATCTCCTATAAATAGAAGATGATTTTGAAGACACAAGAGATAACACACAAGCAAACAATACAACAAGAAATCTGTAAAATTCCCAAAGCTTTCATTTTTACATTCTTGTTGTTATAGCCTAAGTTCTTGCACTTGCACAATCTTGAGGTCTAGGCTTTTTATTCTTGATTACACTTGCACTCAAAGTTTGTATACTTCATTTATTGAGTTGTAATCTTGAATTTTCTATCATCCAAAACAAGATATCCTTGTTAGTGTTCTTGTGGTAAGAACATACTTGGGTGATCTTAGGTGTTGAAGAGTGTGGTACTCTTCATAGGTGTTGAAGGAAGATTGTGGTAATCTCCTTGAAGGTGTTGTAAGAAGATTATGGTAATCTTCAAAGGTGGTGTTGTAACAATTGTGGTAATTGTTAATAAAATTCTTTTTCTTTTTCAAAACCCATCCCGGATATACTGGGGTGGTAGAGCACGTAGTCCCTAGGTGGGGTGAAGCTCTTTAAATCAACGTGTGTTGTTTAATTTCCGCATTTACATTCTTGTCTTTGCTTGATCATTCAAAAAATAGGGCATAATTCGAAAAATCGGCATAATCTATTTACCCATCCTCTAGATTATCATAGCCACTTGGACTAACAAGTGGTATTAGAGCATGTCACGAGTTCGAATTTCTTTGGAAGCACACTGCAGAGGAGGTTGCCAGGAGCGGTGGAACTGAGATGCTGGCGCAGCAGAGGTAAACGGACCAGAACTAAAGGAAGGTTTCCAGGTGGCCGAACCGAGGTAAACGGGCTGAACCAATGTGTAAATTCTTTGGGTGGCCGAATCGAGAGGCTGGCATGACGCGATGCTTGAACTTAAGAAGTTGGCGTTAGAATTGAGGAAGTTTGGCGGGCGTGAGGTTGCCAAGCGGTGGAGCTGAGATCTTTGGCGAGATCTTTGGGAAGGGGATTGTTGGGATTTGGTCCAAAGATCCCGCCCGCAATGGGCTTTAAAAGAGGCGAGGCACGGCACGGCCCGTGATTCGAACTCGTGAGCGCTTTGGATTGCATTAAAGGAGAGCTTAAAGGATTTGATATGGACTACCTATACCAACAGATGCATCTTCTTTTTTGGTGCCCATTACATAGAAACTCTAAGGTTAAGCGTGCTTGGCCTGGAGCAGACATGAGATGTGTAGGTCCCAAGGGGTGTGACTGTAAGGTTTAGAAGGGGGGGTTGAATAAACCTTACCAACTTTTCAAATTTAGTCCTTTTAAAAATTCAGAGTTAATACTACACAGCTAAGTCCTTGATGGACAGCTAAGTTAGTTAATCAGTGGAGTTAGTCACTCAACAGACTCGATTGAGCTGTTGATAGAATAACTCAACTGTTTTGACTAAAGACTTAACTTGACTGTGATATGTTTTCAGTGGAAGACTTAACACCCTTGATTTTTGTTTAAGTTTTGTTTCAATACTTGGTTTTAGCACTTTGTTGATTATCAATTGGATAGCAAATTTATCAGCAGATATAAATGTAATATGCAGAAATTAAAGTGCTGAAATGTAAATGACACAATAAGTTTTTATAGAGGTTCGAAGATGGGGTAATTCTTCTACTCCTCTCTTCTCCAACTCCTGGAGGAATCCACTAAGTATTGATCAATATACAGAGTGGTTAACAGTCCATATACAAGTCTTGATCACACAAATTGACTTGATCCTTTCCTGGGACTCGATCTGAGATGCCTTGGTCACACAGCTGGCTTCTCATACGACTCAGCTTCTTCACAGGGCAGCTGCCTTGCTACTATAGCCCACTTGCTCAAGTTCCTTGGATTTGATCACGAAGCCCTCCAACTAACTTAAGCCTGGTTCGACCTTGAACCTTCCTACAATCCTTCGTGGAATGTAGACCCCTTGATTCTTCAAATGTTTCCTCTTCAACTGATTGAAGTCGTCTTTCCTTCACAGGTGAGTGTAGGATTGATTTCCTTCGTAATGTAGGCTTGGGGATTGAGCGTTTAATAACTTGAGAATATTTTAGGTTACAAATGTTTCTTTCTTGCTTGTATTCAATTCTCAGATGGTCAAGGTAACCTTTTCTCAAATAAACTCCTCAGCCTTTTATAGTGGTTTTTCAAATATCTGCCCGTTGAAGAGATAAGCTTGTTTTTGAAAGTCACTTGTGGTCGTTGGCTTGTCTTGTTGCAGTTCTTGGAATTGACATTTCCTCGTATACATGATCCTTCAGCTTTTCAGAGATCTGACACAGGTGCAGTGCTTCCCATTGGTTTATTCCTTTTGCACGCTTCTGGGACTGTGCACTTTAAGAAAGGTAGTATGGAAGTATTACTTGTTTAAGTAATTCTCTTGATTTACGCAACGGATCTCTTTCGATTATCTCGACTTGACCGCATTTCCTTGCCTTCCCCCAGGTGACTTGAGTCGACTTCCAATCATTGGGTGACTCTTCTATCACTTCAACTTGAGACTTGGCTATCTTGAGTTGACTTGATTGATACTTCACTCACCGCATCTCACCGCACCTTCAATCGAGTTCCTATCTTCTCTTCTTTGCCATACTCACCGCCTCACAATGTGAGTCTTCCTTATAGTCTCCAGGTTGTCTTCTTGCATGTTCAGGCATAGGCCGACTTAACTCATTTCGACCAAATTATCTATTACAATGCAATTTATAACAAAAATGGGGTGCCAACTTCCTATTCTAAGTTTTACATGGCATTCATCAAAATCTACAAAATAATTTCCCAACAATTTCCCCTTTTGATGATGCCAAAACTTAAAACATACATCAATAATTAAACAAAGAAAGATACATACATGCAAATGTAGAATCACGAATGTATGCTTAGAATCGATCATTTATTGATCATAACATTCTTGTTCTTTACATAGTCATTTTACAAAGTGTATCGAGCTTGAATCAAAAGAAAATGTATCGAGCTTAAATGAACCTTAAAGTAACCATGCTCTTCTATATCTCCACAAGTATAGAAATTGTACAATTTTATTCAATGTACTGAAGACTTACATAAAAATGTATTTACATAGTAAAATACACGAAGGGGTGGACAACAACACTTCATCTCCTTCGCTGCCTCCTTCTTTCATCTTCTTCTTGACTCTTCTCGACCTTCTTCTCTTTTTCTTATCTTCACTTGTATGCCTTCTTCTTTTTTCATACGCCCTTCTCCTCGCTTCTTCATCTCTTCTCGCCTTTCTTGTCTTTCCTCCCATAGCTGAGTTTGTCTTTTATTTTCCTCTTCAATTCTCTTCACATACTCATCATTATTCTTAGCCACTTGCAGTTTGGCTACTTCGTCAAATCCAAATCCCAATAGATCCCTCCTTTCTTGCCGGATCTATATACTCAATATTTTTGGGCGGAGGTCTAGTCCAAACCTCTTCCTCCACCATCGCTTCTTCCTCTTCCTCCGGGCGTGTCTTTGTCTTTGATCGGGTCTTCTTTTTCCCACCGAGTGACTAGCAGAGTGACCAGAGAGAGACCGCCAAAAGAGTTTGTCAGCTCACGCTTCTTCACATAGTGTGAGACCTTTTTCCTAGTACAAATCCCAGGCTTGAGCCGTGGACATATTTGCGAAGTAACCTTCAGATGCGAGCATCTTGAATTCATCAACAGATCTTTGCTCGGTTCTAGCATCTGAAATGGCATAGGTGTCTCTGTCTGTTGGAATGCCTCCATGTTGTTTCAGAATATCCATAACTCGGGCATCCATCCTTCCTTCCACTTCCTTCATCCCTGCTTCAACTGTCTTTCTCTTTTCAGCCATAGGTACATCAGTGTTGGAATGGCGAGTCACACGGGAGTTTGCTAATAATATCACCGTGTAAGACCTTGTTGAGGGTTTTAGCAATCATCAAGGTCACATCTTTCGAACCTTCCCCCTCAACAGACTTCCCTTTCTTCTCTCTTTATTACTTCTCACTGTTTTTCCTTTCACACTTACTGCTTCCTCCTTCTCTCGACTTCGATCCCTTTAGTGCCTTTAGGTATTCCTCTTCCCCTTTTTGCATCATCAAAGGAGAGAGGAACCCTTGGAAACAAGCTAGCAAGTAAGAAGTCTAGATGATAGCCGAGTTCTCTTCAATATCTCGCGGAGTATCTTGCATAACTCGGTGCGGGTGGCGTTGGATTCAATCGCCACCAACTTCATCTCACCATGAGAAGACTGAATTTTCGATCCATATTATCTTCCACGCGTGCAGAGCTCGTTCTCATTGTGTTCACGCAGCGCTTTTATCTCGTGGTGTGAGATTCATGCATTTGTTCGATGTGTTCTTGCAATTTTGTCTTTGCATCGATTCTCGGCTGCAGGACTAGCAACTTGTTGAACAATGTCCTGAAATATCGAGCTTGTTCCACACATTGTCTCTTCTTTTTGCCACCACTCCCGATCCCCGACTATTATGCCTCGCAAATCGCCAGCATAAGTTGGCGTCTCTATCCACCTCATGTCCAGGTGAGGCCTGGTGCCTCTCCATCTTTTCAATCTCGGCAAATAAGGCTTTGAAAACTTCCCGAACTTCAATGTCTCCTCTGTTTCACCTGACGCCAAGCAACGCCAAAGTCATAGTCACCGAAACAATGGTGTCGATGGAATAATAGGGTCGTCTGTGGAAGCGCCGCGATCTCTAGCTATTCTTCAGGAGGTCTCGTACCTCCGAGAGAAGGGAAATGATTCTACAAAAGGATCATCACGGGCAAATCGGAATCGCTTCAATGACAAATGGTGCTCGTGAAGTCCCCCCGTGGAGTCGAACTGCTGCAGCTTGGGAGCTCGCGCAGCGATGACTCTTTTGGTTGTGGTTCATTGTGAAGTCGACCCACCTTGCTAAGCCTCAACTGTCTCAACAGGGCTTCAATTCGGTCTCACTGGGTTTTCCAAATGAGTTGATCGTCCTCGGCCTTATCGGAAGCATCATCGGACGATGACGAGATTGCCATGGGTGGCTCATCATCAAAGTTGAATGTTTGGCGAGTAGTCTTGAGGTCGACTTACTCATGGTTGGAACATCCTCACCGAGTCTTTTGATCTCGCAATAGGGGATGACTCGACTTCATCTTCACCTTCGGATCCCGGAAAAGTTACATCGATTATCTTGGGAGTCGTGAAGAGCACTTATCACCTTTTTCGATGGATCAATGATGGCGGGAGGGATGTTCTCGGCCTTAGTCTCTTTACCCCGGAAGTCTCAACCTCCCATTGGCCTTCATTACCTCCTGCGCAGCCTCAATCGCAGCGAGGCCTTGACATCCCCTTCCACGATGTCACTGTCTTGGGGTCTTCTCGTGGTGGCATCCACCGGAGTCTCAACTCCATGGATTGCACTTTCGAAAGTGCCAGTGTTAACTCCCGGGGTAGTTCCTTCCTCGTGCCTCGACCGCATTAGTAGCGTCATTGGCCGCAGAGGTTGGCACCTCACCGAGACAGTCTCAACTATCTCGAGCCTCGTTGATGATAACTTGCTTTGTGTATTTTGTGGTTGTTCCTTCTCCACTTCGCCTCCGAGATTCATTGTGGAGTCACCGCAAAGATCCTCCAACCTTGCTGCAGTGGAGAGAGTTTCCCCCTCACCGGGCACACCAACCGAGTGACTTGAATGGGGTCACTCGTCTCTAGACTCTGGCTGTTCCCATTGAGTATGCAGCCGTTGGGGCGGGGTAAGACACCTTCATTAGGGGTTGGCTCGACCGGGGTCCCCACAATCCCGCCATCGCGCTTCCTTAACACCTTCCTCCGAATGAGCTGGGGAAGTGGTGGCGAAAATGATGAGTGGCAATCTGCCGCACCACTCCCATGGGATCAACTTCCACCGTGATGTGGAAGACTCCCCGGTCCTTCCAACATCCTTTGCTCATGTAGGGCTTTGATTCCCGCATGGCTTGGCTTGTCATCTCTAATTCTTCTATATCGCCAGCAGGTCCGGATCATCATCTTCACTCCCGAGAGAAAATGTCGAGATGAGGATGTGTATGTTCGGTGGTTCCAAAAGATAAAGGACAAAGATCGGCCTTTTCACGAGCCTCGCCTTCCTCTCCTGTCTCTCCTTCTCTCCTTGTCCTTGAAGATCTGCAAGATATCCGTGCGCTTTCTTCATCCAGTGCTTGGACCACAAGTGGTCACTCCAAGAAAGTTCAACAGTTCCTATTCTTCTTCGATAAACTCCGGTCTTTGGAACTGTTCCCTGGATCGACTCAACTTCCACTTCCTCCACTCTCGCAGACGATTTTGGATGTCTGGATAAGGTGGGGATAGGATCATCACATCATCATCATCTCTATCATCTTCTCCTTGCCAGTCCCTCGTTCTCGGGGATAGAAGGTAGCAAGCTTTGTGCTCCATACCGTCAAATCAAGTCAGTAGGAGGGGATATAACCCTATCAACAAAGTAGAGTTTGCTTTCTCGGCTACTTCTTGTGTCTCAAATTGTTAGAACTACAATCTGTGTCTTGATTTGCCTCTGTGATTGCCTTTAGCAGACTTGGTCAAGTTTCATCAATAATTTCGGAGACTCTACTTTTCCAGCAGCCTCCCAGATATCTATTTCAAATTGAGTGGTGACTTAGCTGGGCTTTCTCAAGCTCGGAATGCTTGAAGATTCTTCTTCTTCTCTTTGTTTGTACCATAGGGACTTCTCGGTTCGGATAAGGTTTCTTCGAGTCCTGGGGCGACGGGGCCTGCCGTCGTCTTCTCGAGGAGCCTGGCCGTCGTGGCTTATCGCCTCCTTTTCTTGACGACCGGAGAAGGTATTTGAGATTCCTTCTCTCACTGCGGGCCGCAAGGCAGGAGAGACACGGCCGCGGAGCAGTGACTCCGCAGGGGCGGAGCGATTTCTTTTTCTTTGCAGGGGCAAGCAGCTTTCTTGGCAGAGCAACCTTCTTTTGAGGAGGGGAGACAACAGATCATCGGGTCAACTGATTTCCCCTCACTCGTGACGCTCTCTTAGCGTAGGCTCTCTTCAGTGCGCCGAGAGAGGTTTGATCGAAATATCCTCTTGTTTACATGGAATGCCTTTCCATGCCGAAGAGGGACTTCCTTTACTTCCATCATTCGCCAATCACCGGGCCGTATCCCGGGGAACCTCCAAATGTACCATCCTCCTTGAAGGATTTATTCCAAACATTCTCGCGAGTCTGCTGTATACAAACTCATCCTTCACTTTCTTCTCTTCAATGATCGCAACCATCACGATCAACTTTGCTTTGGACAATCGTCAAAGCTCCCAAATTTGATGTCTATGCATTTGGCAACGATGTCCAAGAATTTGTGGTAGTCCTCCTTCAAAGCCTCCTCTTATTAGTCAGTATAGACTACTTTCGCGAAGACAATCGGACTTGGCTACTTCCTTCCAAGCAGCAATGATTGACATCAACTTCATTAATTTCCGACTCCTTCCACCGGTAACAAGCGTGTGTTCGCCGCATCCTCGGCGGTAATGGTGAACTCCTTTCCATGAACAGAGGACTTGATGCCCTCATCGTGAACCTCGGCGTTCACGTAGAACTCGTGCGACCTCTTCTACGTAGGTCATTGGGAACTCCATCGTCAAAAATGGTCTTAATCCAGATTTTTCCGCCGGCAATCTTCTTCACGAGGATGTCGTCGGACCCTTGTTTAACCATACCATCAAAGTCCACAAGAGACCCGTGTGGATTTGCTTTCCTAGCTTGACAAAATCATGAGTAGATGCCATTTCGAGATGTTTTACCGAACGAAACTTGAAAAATGAGCCGAGATTGATAGGGTTTTGAGAGAAAATTTTTGCTTTTGCTTTCGAGAGAGAGATGAACAGTTTTGGGTAAAGTGAGTGAGAAACGGATGAAACGGTTTAAGTATGGTTTATGAAAGGACGTGGGGGTGGTTTTTGAAATTTGATCAAGATCAACGACTTAGATCTTGCACGCCGATTAACATTTAAGTTCTTGCATTTAATGCGGCAACATTTATATCCAATCATAATCTTGGTGTGCGAAATTTTTGATCAGACACGTCATAATTATCTTTGACGTCATTCTTAAAAACATTCCACCTAGTAAAAACGACCGCGTTTTTGTCACTTTGCTCGTAAATGACTCAACTTACTCCTTAGCTGATTCAATCCTTCTTCTCTCTATTCTCCTTGTGACTCAGCTGTCAGCTAACTTGGTACAACTGACTTTCCAATACGGCTGATTCACTTAGCTGAATTACGAGTTCACTCTTTTTCCTCTTTTCATGTTTCATCCTTTTTCTTTGAG